>RZIQ01000021.1:43795-107434 GCA_003992365.1 Aureobasidium sp. P6
CTTTTCTCTCTCTCTCTCTCTCTCTCTCTCTCTCTCTCTCTCTCTCTCTCTCTCTTTTTCTCTCTCACTGTCTCTTGACTTCCAATCTTCCACATTTTCGTCTCGAAAAGTTTTATCGTAATGTTATGACCCTGTCATTACCACTGAGCATGTCTACTTCTTTCTTCCCTCCTGATCGTGAGGATTTGTTCGACCACAACCCCCTACTATTCACCTCTTAATCTACACCCGTAGTGCCGCCCCTATGCTTTTTGTGGCCGTGTAAGCTGCCTCTTTACGACCATACATCCAACCCACTTTTGATCAACATTCCTTTTTTGGCTTTGACTTGCCAATAGTGCACTTCCACTCTGAACACGCCATCTGTTTCGCCGCCCGCCATATCGCGCTCTTCTCGAACGTTGTGGGAGAACAATGTATGTTTTCGCGGATCAAAGCATCGAGCGAGTTTTTCTCTGCCCCCTGAGTTCACGCTTCTCGTTCATAGATACAAATGTCGAGTGGTGTGACTGGATCGGAATCTTGCTGATCAGTGATCACCCCAGACTCTAGGTGCCGCTCGTCCTAGAGATCCAAGTGGAGATCTTAGTTTGCAGTATAGCAGAGCTCAGGTGATCAACCTTATTTTCGAAGCTTGTCGTGTGGAGCTTGATGTTTGCATTTGATCATGCCATCTCTGACTTGTTTCGGACGTACCATGTACGAAACATGAAGTGATGATGAAACATCACTGATGAGGATACTTGGGATTGATGTTTGTTGACGCGTACTAAACGGATAAGACGCTGAAAACTGAAGGTGAATGTTGCATCATAATCACTGCATCATAACTTTGTGCGTCCCTTGTGCTCGACTCTTTCGACATGGAGGCAAGCCACGAAGAGTAAAGGGCGCTCTTTTCTTTGTACGAATTTTGGAAACCGACGACAATCTTTTCATTGAGTTATAGAAGATAATCAATCTTCGTGCTAACACCGGACTAGACATTACAGTAGATTTTTTTTTTGTTGCTTGCGAATTCAACCAACGACTACACTCAACCTCGTCTTCAAAAGGCGCTCACCACAACTCTGACACTGATGACCAGAGCAAAGCCTATCACAAAACCGACACAGGCGAAGAAAGCGTCAACGTAACCGGACTGCCAGTCAACGGCACCCAGATAACCAAAGGATCAGACCCAAGTGTCTCCTTGACCAAACCAGGAGCATTGCTAGTAGCACCAACGGGCAAAGTAACAGGAATAGGAGCAGCGCAACTATTTCCATTCGCCGTGACAGTCACAGCAGTAATGCTCTTGCCATCAGCAGAATAACTGTAGTTCAGATTAGGCTTGCAATTATCGCGGGTCATGCGGTTGGTAAAGTCGATGGCGATGTCGTCGTGTTTGAGGGAGATGATGGGCCAGTTGGTCAGACGGGTCATCTCTTGAGTTACCACTTCGATCCAGATTTGGATGAGGGAGAGTCGACCGGTTATGGAACCGATGGTTGTGGTATTGACGTCTGCGTTTCGGAGGTTGGCTTGGTGGAACATGAATGGATCGTGGTGGAGACCCATCAGATGGCGGACGTTGTTTGTGCGAGCGTCGTTGAGAAGTTGTGTGAAACCACCTTTACCGCCGGAAGTTTGTACCCACTCGGCCGTGGTGCATTCAGGGAGATCGCAATTGTAGAAAATTGTTGTTGCCCAACGAGGGATAATCTCAAGCCCATCATAACCATTGTTGGCCACAGTACTGATTAGAGGCCAGAACTCATTCTGCTGGTTCATCAACACAGCTCTGGTGTTATCACCAACGGCCGAAGTGATGCCATTGGTCATCCATGCTCTGATAGCGTCACCGTTGTGCATACCGGTGATAGCAGGTGGGATGAGACCGTTGGGTGACCAGCGGGCAGCAGACGAGATGCCAGTGGTCTTGAACCAAGCCTGGTTGAAGGTGATTTCCTTGAAGGTATCGTTGTATGTCGCATTGTTCAATGATTCATGAGTAAAGGTATGAGAAACATGTGCGAAAGCATTCAAGTTGGCTGGTTTTGACAACCACTTATATAAAGGGTCGATCAATGAGCATTCTTTGGTCCAGTTGAAGGTTCTTGGGGTGGTAGGCCAGATATCTGTTCCAGTGCCAAGCGGCTTTTGGAACTCAAGAGGGGTCGATGACATATCTCCAGTGTAGATGATAGCAGGGTCTGGTTTGCAGATGGTCGTATTCTCGTATGTAATTCCGGCGACGATATTTCCATTACCATTGTGACCGAGCTCCATAAAGTAGTTCGAACCAGCAGGAAGTCTCGAGTTGAGCTGAGGCGTCCAGTCAGCGATTGCTTGAAGATCTGCCGGTCTCAATCTGAACAATGCATTGGCAGGCAAGTAAAGCGCTGTATTAAGCATGACATCGTCGACCTGAGTGCTAAGATGTATACGACGGTATCCGACAGTCAAGCCACGAGTCAACCAAGCAATGTATGCATGCTGAAGATAATTCGAAGTCAATGCCCAATTCGTGGCCCAGCTTGAAAACCAAACCATCTCGAGGCGGTTGCCGTCCTGATGGATGACTGCAGCAGAGCTCGAGTCGGAGAAGAAGCCGTCAGAACTTGCTTGGAGTCCAGCAACCTCCCAAGTAGTGTTGGGATTCGTGATGGTGGCTGGGTAATGCCAGATACCTTGCGTACTGATTGTGGCGCCTTGTTTCAGATTTGCTGTCGGGAAGCCACTGGTGTTTGTGAAGCTGAGCAACTGCTCGACACCAGCGCCGCAGCACCCAGCACCAGGTATGGTCGGAGTGACGTCAAATGCAGGTCCAGGATACACATCGATACGAACCATTCTCACACCAAAGGCAGATTGGTAGGCGTAAAGTTGTTGGAATTGAGCTGCAGTCAAAGCACTAGCCCAATTGTTGCCGCCATAATCGTAGGAGACTTCGGCGAGAATAATTATGCCGCCATAGTTACCCTGAGTAGCGGAAGAGTTCAGAGTAGGCAGAGTGATACCAGCTTGAGGTACAAGCTGGAGCTGGTATGGAATGCCATATCCATTGAGGCCCGATGTTGCTGAGTAAGAAGATGGCTGGTCGCGTGCAAACACCAATATCGTATTTGCGACAGTTCGCCCGCCAGTGGAGTTGCTGACCTGACAGTTAGCGAGCGTCGTGAGCGTGGAGATGCCGTAGAGGGCAATGCTCGCTACTCGAATCCCGAGAGAGGAGGGTGTAGGTATAGGAACACGCATGATCGCAGTTGAGTCGTAGGAAGCTGAAGATCTTGCTGTGAGGTCAGCAAGCCAGTTTTGTTTTTGGTCAGAGGTTGACGCATGATGGCCTTGTAGATATCATAGTTGACACGCCATCGACCCAACAATACTCAAACATCATGAATACCCCTCTCTTGAACTGTAATGGGGTCGGTAACTTCGCAAAAGCCCTCTCAGACCATGACATGTTGTCCGTGGCATATGGCGAATCTCCAGCTTCGACCAGGTACGATCCATGCATTTTGTGACTGCACTGGATACTACTTGACTGTATTAGGGCAATCTTTGCCACCAAAGAATTGCTGGTAAGCAGAAGGTCGTGATCGATCATGACGATTGAATCAGGTCAATCACAATAAGCGAATTTGCCAGAGCCAGCCAATTTTGAAGACTGAGGGTTCCGCGGCCGCGTTGTGCAGCTATTGTACTCTTATCCCAGATACTTTTGGCTTAGGTCAGCGTGTTTTAGGTGTATTGATATCTTTATCTCCTGCTCCAATGCGAAGTCGCTGATCTAGTGGTGTGAGCGTACTCTAATATTTTGTGTTTCTGCGTTGCATCGTAATCGCAACTAAGACGCATCTCGACTAAGGAGCATTTGCCTCAGACCACTAGGTGTGCCCATCGAGCCTTAACGAACCAACAAGATCAAGCCTCTTGAAAATGCTCAAAGATCAAGTCTCAAGTGGTGGAGACGAAGTTACGTTTGTGAGAAACCAGCAAGCGGGGAAAGTATGTGCCGTCTTAAAAGAAAATTGTGAAATGGGGCGTTGGATGCTTAAACTTTATACATTAATCATTAATTTTTTATGAACCAAGCATACAAAAACACACATTTTCCGACAACTCTGATCTTGGCAATATTAACAAGTGCTTTTTAAGACCTGCTCGCTATTCTGCCATTCTCCAGAATTGAAGATCCACCTCAGCACATCATATTCGTGTTCGATCGAGAGACCTCGGAGGTGAAAGTCGGCCACAACGAGTCAAAAGAAGAATACTGATCGTTGACAATCAACAGTGCTCCATGATAGAGACCGTCTACCAGATTATCAACATCCGATACAATTGTGTTTGTACTCGAGGGGTAACTGTGCAGCGACACCGTAGACTTGTTGCGCTGAGCTTTTGGGATGCTGGAATTACCGCCCTGGTTCATCCAAGCGTCGTAGGTGTTCTCGTACGCGTTGACCATGTCGGCAACGCTATAGAATGAAGAATCGACAGGAACACCAGGGTTGGTCCAAACAAGGTTTCCGTGTGTCATGGTTGATTTGACCTTGTTGTAGATGCGACTCATGTAGTTGTAATCATTTAGAGAAGAAGGTGCCTCATCGACGAAGATGCCTCCAAGTGTGATGTTCTCGTTTCTGTAAGTCGACCACGATTGATAGGTGTCGATATCGGAGGCAATATCCGCAAGAGCACGATTTCCGTAGCTAGTATGAACGTAGCCTAGCATGTTGATGTTGTTGTACGTGTTGAGCAAGGAGATATTGCTTACGTAGTTCGAGTCTGGGACCGAACCTCCAGGTCCATTGTGGGGGTTGATAATAACATCAAAAGTGACTCGAGGGTTGTTGTTCAGAGCGTCGTAAAGCGGTTGCCATGTCCCTGCTGACGGGTACATATATAGTGGAAGCGCAACATGCATGTTCATCGCCATCTTGAAACGTGATTTGCTGCTTACGAGTATATTCTGCAAGCGAGATTTCAAAAAAGCGTCGAATGTAGCCATTCTGTCGGACAGCGGCATGGTCGTCCATTTGTACAGCGTCGTCAGTGCGACAGTGATCTCAGGAGACTATCACCGAGCAACGGTCATCTGAAGGACACGTGCAAGGGAAATATTGTATCCGCACCATAACGGGTTCATTGGAAGAGTGCAAGAGCAGGTCAGGTCAGATACTCCCTCACTCCTTTATTTGAGAACTCAGAGTCAGATGACAGAATCTTGGAAATCGCTCCACGTGCAATTTTGTAACGGGGTCAAAGTTTTTTTCCGGTTGCAAGGTCTCTCAGATGTGCCAAGCACGACTTTAACTATTTTGTGACATTCTTTGTTCGGCTTCCTCACCCCTGAAATCATCCCATGGTCGACATTCCTCTCTCATAAGTGCCAAGACTGTACTTACGAGGTTGTGGATGACTGTGAGCTTGTATCTTCTCGATGTCGAAATCTTGCCAACGTGCCTTGGCATCCTCACCAGTATCCACCGTATCATCGTACTCAAAAATATTCGACTCGCCAAACGCGGCATTGGCTGGCGGATGGCGGCTGAGCTTGTGTGCCGAGCGACGAGTCTCGGACCAGCTACGTTGAATCCAATACATTTGTTCATGCTCACGAAGATACCGCTGACCGTGAAAACTGCGCAGCACGACGTCTCGAAGTTTCAGACCTAGAGTACGACGATCACTCGCTTTTTCGTACATGCGTGCGGATATCCACGCAATGTCTTCGGGGCTGAACGAGTCTGGAAGAGGGGGTGGTTTGTCCTTGTCTCTTGTGTACTCTGCCCAAGGACCTAGCATACTAAGTATACTCAGCTGCGCTCTTGCAAGCGCTTCTGGGTCATTTGGCGGTACGACTTCACCATAGCGCTTCGTAGAGTCATCGGGATCAGTGAGGACTAGAGCAGTCGCGCCAACTTCTGTGGCGACGATGGGGATGCCGGATAGTGCGGCTTCTCCGATGGCCAGAGGAAGACCTTCAGACAATGATGAATTCATGAAAAGCCAAGCATCCTTAAGGACCTCTTTAGGTGAGCCAAAGCCGGCAAGGATGACTTTGCCATTCAAATTCCGATTGTTGATGAGAGTGGTGGTTTCCAGCGCATAACTTGGCTGACGATCTTGAGCGCCATAAACGACCAAACGGTAGTCACTAAAGCCGTACTTGTTCACAATAACGTCTGCAGCAAGTACTGCATTCTTCACATCTTTGATGAACTGAACATTGGACAGCATGACGCAGGTTGGAAGCTTACTCCGCGTTTCCATAACCGGCTGAAAAGCATCCATGTTGCCAATGCCATTCACAATAGGATCAATCTTGCGAGCAAACATCTTCTTGCTACCACGTAATCCTTGATCCGTGCCAAGATCTATCTCCCAATCAGGATTGAAGACCGAAGTGCAAGGCAAGACTATGTCAACGTGAGTATAAGCCAGATGACAGGCAAGCTTGATACCGGCGAGAAGCATTGACTGGACTGGAATGGGGAGCAAACATTGTGCTGGGCTGATGTTCAGGCACGTCTCTCTCCATAAAATGGCATGATCCCAGATGCCCCATGTAGTACCACGACGGTATTTGAGAAGCATGCCGTAAAGGCTGCTGATACCATGATGCGTGCTCTGAAAGACAGTGGGACACTCCGCTGGAAGTTCAACTGAGTAGATGAAGAAGTAGCAAATATACAACCCAAGTGCACTTTGGAAGTCGCTCATGTTTGCTTGCTCTATTTCAAAGAAGTCTCGAGGGTTCGGGATGTTGGGGTCGTTGTAGTCGATGAGCCATGCTTTTATCCATGCACCCCAAACTTCTTGGTTGTCCCAGGTTTTGTTGAAGTCGCATTTTTCGAAGTATCTGTTCATTTGAAGGATCACATTGCTGAAAGTGACAAGATCACTACGTGAGTAGCGCCTCATTCGTGCTCCCTTAACGAAAGTTGTCAAAAGAGGAATGAATATAGATTTGATATCCTCGTCGATCCTAGTGCCGTGAATTCGTTCATCGATTTGCGTCTGAAGCAGGTTATCAAGTACACCGTGATACGGAGTCTTTCCATCTAATCCCCAGAGAGGAAGAATCTTTAACGAGTTGATGTTCTGCTCTATCTGGTATCGTGGGATACCAAAATCATTAGCTGACTCGGCGAGACAATGGCCACGGATTGTAGTATGTCCGTTGACTAGATCTCTTCTGCAATTGGATACGCCACCCGGATTGTCGGGCCAGCAACCATTGTCCGAAAATATGACAGACGTAAGAGTATGTGTGTCTCGGTATGCGTCTTCCGGCCGGGCTGTAACCTGGTTTGCATCTTTTCCAAGTCCCATGACGAACAAGTCGGAAGCCTTGATTAGAAGAGGACAGGTCTGCGATGCTTCAGCAGATGGTTCAATTGCAGAGACGACCAAGTCCAGATTCTCGTCCAGAAAATATGCAGCCTCTAAGAGATGGCCAGCGTCGCGCAACTTCCAGTATCGGAGCAGCATAGGCTCCTTTCGCAGAATCATTTCATCCAGAAAACACGCTGAAACGGCATCGAGATGAGGCGGCTTGGCCCAGAAAGTCCACAGTGTGGTACGTAGAACCGATGTTGGTAGAGGACGGTAGATGACTTTTTTCTTGTTGTCCGAGTACACAAATGGTATCATCGACAAAATCCAAGACGAGGATCTAGAATTTGTGGCGCCATGTTTGGGAAACCTCTGAAGCCAGCGTACAGGGTGATAGATCAACAAGTCGATGTGATCGAAAGACAGATCTCGTGGTTTCTTTAAGAGGCCAAACTCGTCCTCCAATATAGCCGCAGGAGGCGATACACCAGTTAGGACAACACCATTCTCGTCCGTTACTGACGTCTCAAGATCAGGATCTCTTGCATGCTTGTAAACCCATTCAACCTCGTAGGTCTGTCCGTCGAGAATCGCGACAACTCGTCTGATCTTCTCGGAAGAAGTCCAATTCTTCACTTTGTCTGAACCAGATCGAGGTTGCACGCTCCAGTAGACAGAAATTGTGGGAGGATCGTCATCGGTGTTCTCTTGTGTGTAAGTAGCTCGTAAAATCTCGGTATTACCTTTGGGTCTTTTCTTATAGAGATACTCGAATGAGAACTCAACTTCTCCCCGGAACAGCTTACCACTGACCACACGGCCGTACTTGTCGTAATTAGAGACAATCTCACGACCGGACGCTTCTTTGGTGACCTTTCTTGTTGGCCAGCGCCTCCACTCCTGGTTCTGGTAGCTGAAAGTGGACGTGGTCCTTGTCTTCTGATCTCCTGGAGTGGTCTCGTAATGAGCCATACGATATGAAGAATCGTACACAGCCAAGCCACTCAGTGCTTGAGATTCTGGCACGGCTTTATGGATCCCGTCAAACTTTGTAACAACCAGGTTTCCATCCACATCACGCGAGAGAAAGCCAGTAGCTTTCCAGAAAGGTGTGTCTACCGTGACGACGTCTCCGCGTAGCGTACGAGGCAACCCTTTGTTTTTCATGCTCAAGAATACTGTCAAAGACGGGCGACCCAGAATCAAGAACAAATATGTCCAGAAGTTCTTGACGAACCAGCACACTTTCCAGATTTTCAAGAACGTCCAAAGGAGTGGTCTGCGCAACGAATTATTCCGGAGGCTAAACCACAGCTCGCGTGGGACGTCCGGCGCACCACCAGATATGAGGGCTATCCATTTGACGATATCGTAAAGTATCGAACCTATGCTCGCAATCAAAGACTTCAGTTTGGAAACTCTTGCAACGTTTCTGCCAAGAGCTGAGGTCAATTCTGGATCTCGATACGAACCAGCAATTTTGAAAGCGTTGTCCGATTCAGTGACAGCTGTGGCTGCTTTGCTTTTGTATTCTCTCAAGCACTCTTCGAGCTGATTGTCTGAGTCTTCGAGAGCTTTGGACTCGAGAGCTAACCAAGCTCGAGCTCTAGAAGTCGTACGAGCTGCGACCCCCAGCAGACGGCATACCACTAGGTACCGAACATCCTCTGGAATCTTCGTCCATTGCACATTGACGTCAATGTCAAGACACAGGTGTTGAAGGATCTTGCGGTGCGTACTGTGAGATAGATTGCAGAGCGTGTCCCCGCGAGGCTTGAACAACGTCGCCCAACTTGCAGGTTCAGCTCCAGTTGCGTTTGAAGACCGGCTTTCATACTTTTTATTGCTTCCTCTGTCGTCCCCTGATCGGTCAGCCTGGTTTGAAGGCTTTGAGAAGTAGCCGGTCAGCCAAAAAGTAATGGTTGCAGCAGGAATGGTTGTAACGTTGAGTGCGATAACATAATCGTAGAAGAGGTCGGATGTTGATGGCACTGCACGAAGTATACACCCAACGATAAATCCTGCAGCACAACATACCAGAACCGCCACGACATGAGCTTTCGCATTCTGCGTGAAGCAGCGATGGAACTGTGGATCTTAGAATAGCCTTCAGTGGGCTTTGCGACGATCAAGCTTACCTGAAACAAACATACTCCTGTATAGCCTGTTATGTACAAGAAATACAAGATAATCGATCTGTGGTCGACAACGAAGGCCCAGATAAGAATGGTCGTTATGCCGGATATGATTGCCAACAAAGATAAGAGCTCTGCCAATGCGCTGCGATAATACATATTGCGATGGCTGGAATTGTCAGCAAAGCCTCTAGTCACCATGATGAAGGGGTTTTACCTCGTTTGTTTTGACTTGATCTTATCGTAGACATCAACATCTGTAATTTTGTGATCTGGAAGCTGAGATGCCAGGGGCCAATATTTCTGTAACACCAAATCGACGGCGACTGCTCCAAAAAGGAAATAAAGAAGGCCAAAACAAATTCCGTAACGAGCCCTATCGTCAAAGTATGTCACAATTAAAGGTTTGCGAGCACTCATAACAATGTCCACCCAGCGATCCATGAGGGCGCCCAAGAATAAACCTACGTTTTGGCCAAGCTGCGCAACATTAACTTCATCTGTGTGCAGCTCATCGTGTCGTCAACACTCACATCGTATTTTGAATAGCGAAATGTGATGAATGGGCTGTGCTCTTTGAGGCCGCGCATCAATTGTCTTTGGTTGGCAAACGCTAATTCAAGCTGTACGAACCATGTCGTTGTATAAGTCTCAGGTAGAGCTGCGTCGCCGGCTTCTTTTTCGAGAAGCCAGAGTGCATATGGGTGTCCAATGCCCATTTTCTTGACGAAAGAATCCACGTCCTTGGTATTCCTAAAGAACTGTTGAAAGAAGCTCCTGTTCCGAAACTTGTGTACTTCTAGTCGGAGGGCGTTCCGAGCGCTGGCCGCGATAATTTGAGGGTCACCTTCAGGGGTGGCACCTTGTTCTCTCTTAATCTTATCATTGTACCAATTCGTCAAGTCTTTCTCTTTCACTGATGGCACCTTTGCCAACCAAGTTGTCCACTCATGAAGGAGATTTCTGAAGGTCACAAGCAGAGCAACCACGAAGGTGTAAATGATGAGCAGATAGATTAAGAGATCATGCCCATTCACGAAAGTTGAAAGTATAGGTGAGATGAACAATATGGGTATACATCTCCACATGGCAGTGCGACCTGACGTCAAAGGACAGCCGAGACGATGCATCGTGGCAAACATGCCTGTGAAACCGTGATCAATACCAATTCCAGATGTAGCGACTCATACTGACCTAGCAAGTTCAAAAAAGTCGTCAAGGCATACAGGTAAATTATGAAGACGAATGCGCCAAACCAAGTGAATTGAGCGCCGAATGCAACGAAGCCGCACAAGGCCACAATTGTGGTTAGAACAAACGCTCCCGAAAATCGTTGTACAATAAAATGTGTCATATTGTCGAATGCAAACTGTGTGGTTTAGTGTTCGGGAATAATTTGTTTCAACCTGGTCAGACTTACGCTGAAGAGATAGAAGCCTCCTGTACTGCCCACCCAGCCAGTGATACCGCCAGTCATAAGCAGTGCAGTGAGAATCGCATAATTGGCCATTCTCACAACTTCATCGTCCATGTAAGCAGTTAGATAGAATCCACGACCAAGGAATGAAAGTAAAACCACATCAATCACAGCGGGGAAACAGAAAATTGACAGAGCACCAACTGCATTGGCAGCTTCGGCCAATTGTTTTGTCGATTTTGGTTCATCGAGCTTGTAGCCAGGTGTTTGTCCAGGCAAGTCGACAGGTGAACCAGAGCCTGTCATCACCCCATGTCCCTCAAGCTTGAGCCGAGCATCTGTGTTCGAGTAGGCAGAAAAGACATCCTTCCCGTCCCAGGCGTCCGATGGTGGGGGGTTCAGAGTCAAATATCTGTGATACTTGTCATAAGTGATCTCGCCTAGTGTTCGCGGCAGGATTCCGAAGTATATCTCACACTGCGAGCCGAGAACCCACAATTCAGAAAAGACGCCGGCTTGATCATGCTGTTGCAAGAAGAGCGGACATCTATCTGTTGTCTCGAGATAGACGTCTTCGAAAGCAAGCTTACGTAATGAACAGAAGAACATCAGGCCATACAGATCAAGTTTACAGCCAGCTGGCCGAGTGCTTCCGACCGAATTATAAGCATCAACTAGAGGAGCAGAGAGTTGATTCAGAGTAGATCTGTCAACAATGAACAATGCGTTCTGTAGCTTTTGTTCGACCAGTTCAGAGAGCTCAATAAGTTTGTCCAGCCGAGGCAAGTGGGTCACTCCTTGTTTCGCAAACTGTTCGAGTCGCATTTGTAGAATCTCACGCATAGTCAGTGACTCATCGAGACAGGCTCGAGAATGCACTGCTGTCCATGCGATCTTACTGCTGTCCTCAAGCAACAGAGAGGTGCAAGTCTCGATGATCGCTTGATCAAACACATGATCCGTGGTGGCTAGTCGCACTTGTTCGATGATCGAGAGCAGTTCGGCTTCTGTACACTGACCCAACTCTTCTTGTAGACTTCTCGGAAGTCGTGCTCCAGGAAAGAATCTAAGTTCTTCCTCGTAACACTGCAAACGTGACACTCCGTGTTGCGCAAGAAACACATGCCAGATTGTAGCTGCATCATGTGCGTTTTTGAGCGAGATGTAGATGTCGGTGATGCGAATACCATCTTCCAGATAGCTATCCGATAATCCAAGCAAGTGTCCACCATCATCTGGAAGACTGAAGCCGCTGTCTAAACCTTTATATATACGGACACGACCTTTGGTAAGTTGGTCAAGCAAGACATGGAGCATGTTCACATATGGAGATTGTACCAAAGCTGTGTTCAGCACTTTCGACAAGGACATGACTTCTATATCTGCGTAGATATGAAGCATTTGCAATTGCTTCAGGCCACGTTGTGTTTGTAAAACACGATCATAGTGTTCCTGAGTGATTTGGTCTCGTAGATAATAGCATCCTGCTTCGCAGAGTGAAGCACCACAGCTCGCTACGTCCCAGATACTGTCTCTTCGGGGAGCATCTGTGACATAATCTGGACTTAGTACAACTTCGAGTTTTTCGTCTTTCACAGAGAGAAGATCGGAAGGCAGAGGGGCTAAAGCAAGAAGGGTTTCAGCTGGACCCAAGATCTCAGATAATTTGTGAGTATCGAGATGATTGTTCTTTGATTCAGAAGTTGGATCGGCCTTTGTGGCAGGATTCTTCGTCCAGCATTTTTGCAGATACACAATCTCTGGACGTTTGAGCCAGTCAAAGCCACTGAGACACATCTCAGTCCGAGTGTTGTGCTGCGATACCGCTTGAGCCTGTATCACAGCTCCAAAGAAGTCGGCAAGCTTGAATGCTCGGCGAAGGGTCGCTGCCGATGGTCTCGTTGTCCAAACCTCGAGAAAGCCCATGAAAAATTCAGGTCTTGTCTTGATCTGACGCTTGCATCTAGCCACACATTCTCTTACTTCCGCAGCACGAAAAAAGTCTCGACGCTGACCGCCAGGCAGTACACTAGCGTTCTGGATTATGAAGCCGTCCACGAGTCCAAGATTTATCGAGTTGATAATCTTCATATCAGGGTCCCCCATCAGAATTGTCGAAACATGCAGACTTCTCAAGGCGTCAAGAAGTTCATTGATATCTTCTGCTGAATCACCAATGTGGTATGGAATCACAAGACCATACAATCCTTGTTTGAGACGAAGATTGTTCATAGCGGCAGCTCTTTCTTGATTGTTCTTGCCTGACACGGCTGACGGACGTTTCAAAGCGCCGTAGAAGAATGTTGACGATGGTGTTTCAAACTGCATATCCGCTGATGGCCGAGGAGGATGTATGGAATCCCTTGCCGTGTCGTTCGTGGTACTTCCAAGCGAGCCTTGTGTTGAACGTCGGGACGAAAAGGCGCCCTCGAGAAATTCATCCGCAATTGGTGATGATGATCGTCTATTATTTGGTTCTGGTCCGACGTCTGGTGCGACGCCGGACATTTTGTCTCCAGTCAAAGCAATGACGTGCAAGTCAAAGGCAGATCTGAATCTTTGAACGGGAATTTCATGCTCAGAAACACAGAACGTCTTGACTTGTGATAACTTCGGAGAAGAGGAGAGAGGCTTTCTCGGAGACTTTTCAGAGACTATTGGGACGTCTTTCTGTGGCCGCGGCGAAGGACCTTTCGGCCGCTTCCATGCTTGCGGAAAGTGCAGGAACCTCCAGATACTCGGAGGTAAAGAGCTCCTTTTAAGACGATGTTTCTTCCGGATATAGCGTATGGTCAAATTGAGTGTACCACAAGTGAAGAAGACGCATCCAACTGTGATTACAAGAATCTGGTACCAGAAGAGAGTGAGCTGTTCGCCCTTCAGCGTCGCGTTCCATACGATCGCGAACTTGGACCCAGGAGCAACGTCAACACTGGGTCCAGTCAAAGAAGGCTGGAAGAAGGATGCCATGGTCGTATAACTCGCAAACGCTTGGAACACACAAAGTTGACATTCATTGCCAGGGCCTCGCAGAGAGAGACGCAGAGTGCTATCCTCTCAGCTCAAAGAGAAAATTCTCAATGATGAGGCGTCCAATAAGCCACACCAGCAGCTCCGGACGACTGGCATCCATGACGGGTCATGTTGTGATGCTGACTTACGCATGATAGACTTGTTTAGAGTTGAGCGCAGCCGACCTTGTTTGTCCCGGTCAAGAGATGATGATGCAGCAGCACGGGTTTGCGAACTCAAGTAGCCCACCGGCTCCCTGCCTAAGACACTTGATCATGCGATGCTATGCATCAAGGGTGTTGTGACTGCGACGTCGACTTGTCGCGGGGAGCTTGCCATGGCTGAACGTATTCTGTTCTCGAAGAGTAGCGAATCACATGTCCATACAGCTCGAGATACCCGCGAGCTATCTTGATGCATCAGCAGGCATCATTGACTTCCGCGTTTATTTGATGTGGACTTTGGCCGAACGAAGCTGGTCGAGCTTTGAAGGTGGATCGTTATTGCAAGCTTTGATGACCAGTGCAAACAAACTACGCGCCAAGAGTGCTCGCCCCACCTTCCTGTTGGAGACGACGCGTTTTAGGCCGATCTTTGTAACATCGCCGACGTCTTCGTTCTTTCCTAACGACATCATTCCATATGCCAAAGTTTGAAACAAACCTGCCAGTCGATTCCCCTCTTCGATGACCAGAGCTTTGACTAAATGAGCATTAGTTAAACTACTTACGCACGACTGGTCCGAAGATGTCATGGTTATCACCTCAACATATTCTCTCAAGCCAATTCAGAGACCAATTGGTGCGCAATTGGCCAGAGTCCACTCAAGTAAAGTCCCCAGAGCAGCCATATCGAATCCAATTTAGTGGAGATGCGATGTCAAATCAAAGGTGCATGATGAGTGGTTGCGAGTTTCTAGGGATGAGACAAAAACCCCTTAGGCTACAAGCCCGTGGTCATCTCCGAGCACTAAGTATGATCATCATGCCTCTGCCAGTAAGTTAAGTTTGAAATGTCTTTTGATCTTGCTCAGCTATCTCCACAAACGCGACCGGTGTCATCAAAGGTTTGCATGGGAATGAGGGATGAATATTAAGCTTAACACCATATGATTTACACAACATTCGTATGATGCAACGAAAAGTACGTGTCGTAGTACGATGGTGGTTTAAACTCATGGAAATTTTGACATCTGGTCTAGTGCTCGGTTCTCCTGATTTCTGTACGATGTTCGTTGAAGACGAGCAGCATTCTCTATTCACTGATCCAGTTACCGGTGCCAAAGGATCTACACAAACATTACAGCAATGCCTTCTCACAATCGCCCTCAAGAAGACTCGCTACAGAAGAGAGCCGAACGCTTTCGCGAGGAGATCAAATCCTTTCCTGTATGTCTCGTCACGGGAGGAGCGGGCTACATTGGCTCGCACACAGTGCTTGAGCTACTCAACGCCGGTATTGCTGTCGTGGTAATCGACAACCTTTGCAACAGCCATATGGAGTCCTTGTGCCGCGTCCACTTTATCGCACGAACTGAGGCTCAGCGTCTTAGCCAGTCGGACAGCGTTCCTCCAATTTTCTTCCACCAAGTCGACATTCGAAGCACAAAGTCTATGAATCAAGTTTTCGAGTTCTGGCAGTCTGAAAAGATACATCTTGAGAGGACTGCCTTTCCTGTGAGCATTGGGGAGGTCTCGGCGAATAAAGCATACCCGATGCTCGAATACGCTTTGAATCCTGCGAAGAGAGCCCAGCCGAGCTCTCAAACCAAAGATCCGTCCGTCTGGGGAAAGATCACGGCAGTCATACACTTCGCCGCGCTCAAAGCTGTTGGCGAATCTATTACAAAGCCACTCGAGTACTACGAGAACAATGTCGCGGCTTTGGTGGTCCTGCTGAAGGCCATGAGAACCCACGACGTCAACGTACTCATCTTCTCTTCGAGCGCGGTCGTCTATGGCGTCGGTCATGAGGCAGGAATCACCGAGGACACTGTTCAAGTCGCTGGCAAGGGATCTGGTGGTGGCTTGTTGACCAACCCCTACGGACGCTCTAAGTGGATGTCGGAGGAAATTATCAACGATTATTGCATCTCTACACCAAACTTTCATGCAATTTCTCTCCGTTACTTCAACCCCACTGGCTCTCATCCGAGCGGTTTGATCGGTGAAGATCCCAAGGGTACACCCAACAACATTGTACCCGTCATTTTGCAGGCCTATCAACGTCGACGCAGTCGTGTTCATGTCTTTGGATCCAACTACGACACGGCTGATGGCACTGGTGTTCGCGACTACATTCATGTCAGCGACCTTGCTATGGGTCATCTGGCCGCCCTACGCAAAGCTACGAAGCAACCCGACCCTATTCCAGAAGGCGAGGAGCTAGGCAGTCAAGACCCCGTCTCAAACTACAACGTCTACAACCTGGGCACAGGCCGGGGATACTCGGTGCTTGAAATCATCAAAGCTTTCAGCAACGCAGCTGGCACATCCATCCCATTCGCCGTCGGCGAGGCTCGCGCCGGCGATCTAGGCACCGTAACCGCTTCACCAGACAAAGCAGCCTCCGACCTGGACTGGCGTGCTGAATTCGACCTCCAGGATATGTGCCGCGACGTCTTCAACTGGGCAGCCGCAAACCCAACCGGCTACGAGACCTTACGCCGCTTGTCCACAATGTCCGGAATGAGCGGCCAAGAGATGCGTCGCGCTTCCGTAGCAACCGGTCTCTTCGAACGCGAAGAAGAATTTGACAATTTCATCAACAGCAGCTTGACTTCTATCGACAAAGATAGCAGTGCCCGTCGCATGTCATCGCATGGCTCAAACTTTGCAAACTTGCTCAAAAAGATGCGGTGCGCTAGTATTGTTTCTGCTGGCGAAGAAGGCGAAACTCCTTTTGGCAACAATTATGTCTTGTCAAGTAGCCCGGGCGCTGTGATGGGAGGAGCTCCTAAGTTCTCGATGGCTTGGGGCGATCCGTCCGAGACGCCTCGACACTTGAACAAGGAGACTATCGCAGAAGATGAGGAAGAAGAGTTGGACTTGGGACCGACACTCAGTCCCTCTACCAGCAGAAATTTGTCAGCAAGGACAAAGCAAACAAAATAACTGTACTGTAACGTACAAAACGTTGCATTGTCTAAGAGTGTCATGCGGCCTATATGTGATAAACATAAGGCGTTCTAGTCGTAGCTGAACGTATCACATTACTTTGTCCTTGAATGATTTTCCAAAAGACATTCGAGATTCTTCCTTCCCCTGCCTGTGACTGATTTCAAAGCTACTTGCCTGGTCAGCTGAACTATAGCGATTTGCTCCACGGATGACCGTCGAGTGATCGTTCGTTATCTCGCGCCTGGTGTGCGAAGATTCCACCCGTCCCACTCACATCAATCGATGAATCTCGAGTTATGATACGCTAGTCATATAATCTCACACACAGAGGCCTACCATATACTACGTAGATATCAATGGCTACAGACTGTAATTTAAGTACCTTTAGTGGCACAGTGCACGTCTGAAGTCCGTCGATATATGGTCAGCAGGGCGACCCTGGTCTGACAATTTTGCTGAAAGACCATCAATCTTAGACCGTCAGTCGGTTACAATTTGTATGTGGCCTTAGAGAATCAAGGCTGTGTGTCATACTGCAAGCGAAAATGAGAACGTCAGAGATACTAGCAAAGTTGAGGGTTAAACAGTACCTGAACCATCATTGTCTATTTGCTATCAAGTCTTTCTTCCAAAAAAGCCTCTGATCGATATGCGCATTCAAGGCATGGCGCCCCAACATTTGTATGGCGATTCTATCCTCGCCGTATCTTCACGGGCATGTGACGATTCAGCTGCGACTAGGACCCATTCAACTCGTCTGAGTAGTAGTGGCTGCAATCTCGGGAAGTGTTGACAACAAAGACGATCAAGATCCTCTCAACCACCTTCACAATGCCAACATGTTCAGCCCCTTATATACGCCCTCATCAGTACTGTCTCTGTGAACCACCATCGCTTTATCGCCAGGCGGTGGTGGCCCAGTGGTCCGGCGCTGAGCTCGTGATCTCGGCGCCGGCACTGAAGGTCAGCGGTTCGATTCCCAGCTTCGAACCGCATTCCCTGCAATGAAACCATTAAGTTGGTTTCTTGCCGCCTCCTGAATGGGCTCTACCCAACTGAGCCTTCAAGGGAGGGGTTTGTTTTGCCACTTGAGGCAAAGAATGATTTTTCTTCCTCACAGCGGGTAGAATTAGAAGGGCGGGTTCGTTGGTCGTTGATTTGTGAACTGTGGTGACACTTACGAGGCAGCGAGAAGCAGGAGAAGCCGTGCGAAGAGTTCGGCTTGTAAGTGATGAGAGGTCTACTGTTGTTTTGAGATAAATCAATCAGCAATCGGTCGCAACCAAGCAAGAGAGCATCCGTGTAAGCACTTCCCGTACGATTAATCGGCTCGAGCAAGCGACACCCTCTTCTGGCATGCTGGACGACGGTATGGGTCAGGATTATAGTTGGGAGAGATATTATTGCTCTGACAAGCTTGCGAACATGTAGTCAACTACTCGCAAGGTGCGCAAGAGGGCAAAACGGACCATCTATGTAGCTGGGTGCGCGCGACATTGTGCTCGGAGAGACAATAACAGCTAGGCAAGCAAGCTGTTGATGACGATTGGATGAGAGAGGGGCGGGCCCGGCGGGGCGAGACGAGGTGACTTTGGACGTGGATGATGGCCAGTTTGAGAATGAGATTCAAGGAAGATCATGAGCGTGTGGTCTCGAATTACTGACGCTTATCGGAATCTACCACTCAATGTTTTTTCTGTAGGTCGGCTAGGGCCTTCTTGTAGGTCGGTTGTTCGCGATAGGTTGGCATACGATTGCTAATTGCTTAGGAGGATGGCCAAGGTCTCGTTACAGTCTGGAAGTATTGCACTGTCAGCGAAGAACATGATCTGTCAGTTCGGAGAACTCATCTGCTACGATGTGATTACCATGAATTGATGTAATAGAGCATGCATAGTCTGTTGACTGCATGGTGGTGCTTGTGAAGATGTTGTGGTATCTTGAGAGAATAAGGAGATCTCGAGGTGGCCCGAATCGAAAAGTAGTTCGTTGTTTCGTCTGCTCTCTAACCATGACGAACCAAGAGACAAGAACACGACTAGAAGCGACCCAGTGTTGGTGCCAGAACAACACACTGCAGTCAGGCCTCACGGACACCGAAGACTACCAGAATCGACTCAGGCAGATAATGTAGTTGGCTTCCTGCAGCAGGTAACGGCTGTGTGTATACAACAAGCAATAAAGAGTTTGGTATATCAGAAGGAGAGTACTCTGTCAGAGCGAGAAATCATTGCATATTGTATGTAATGGTTCAGGTCAACACTGATATGCAAGTATCAACCTGCCATCCCGATAAATCACGACGCGCGACATGATGGCCAAGACAGATAGGAAGGCACAGATGGCATATTCCGCGGGAGCTCGATCATGACCTGTCCGAAACGCATCCTGGGTCGCATCTGCTGCTTCCGAACGCATTCTGCCAGCCATGCAGCACTGACGCCCTCCGAATGTCGATCAAAGTATGAACTTGTCGTTGAAGAGTCTAGATGGTCACCCTCTCTCTCTCTCTCTCTCTCTCTCTCTCTTCAGAAAGCGGTCGTGCTAAGAAGATGATAGGGGAGGCGGCTATCCATTCCTGGCAGGAGAATCGAAGCTATGGAAACAGTCCCTCCCGAGGAAATATGATTATTAGGGCATTCTGCAGAAAAAAAGTAAAGCATACGAAGCGTGATCATGATACGATGAATAGGGCTTGGATTACGACGTGTCGTGGTCGTCTCTGATAATGTTCGAGTAAACCTGCCGTCCAGCGACCTGTATAAGGTTCCAACGATGGCTTGTCATGGGAGCCTAGACTGTAATTGTCGACGAGACTTTCCGAAATGCGAGGCTCTGAAGGTCAATCTGCCAAGTGGAAGGCGCTTGTCTTCTGACTGATTCTTCAGTATTATGACTTGTGGTTGAGCCTGATGAAAATTGTGTTGTTCGCTGTCAGCTCTTGTTATTGTCAGTTCAAGGAGGATGACCATATTTGTTGGTAGACTCAGGCTTGGAGTCAGCAACGTGCAGCGCAACAAATGACCGGCCAGCCAACGGTTTCATAGCCCTACCTTGATTGACGCCATCCGACGAGTCCAGTCCTGAAAATATAGTATGATTTTTCTGAGGCTCATCAAAGTGTGACGGTCAAGGTCTCAAAGTCAGACTATCAAAATCATGAGTGGTACTCAGCTTGATTTTCATTCGTTGGTAGAACGTGAGCTGCGTGGATGACCCATGAAGCGGTAGACATGTGTGTTGGTCTTGCCAAGCTATCAATAGTTCACCTTTCAGCCGATCATCTCTGTGCGTCGTGTTCAACAAGACCATCCCGGTTTTCTTCAAGCACAAGACAAGGCGACTTCTGTCTCGACCGAAAAATTGTTATTCAACTTCTCGATCGGCAACGCGCGGGTACATCGGTACGCGACTTGCAGTGGGTACTGCTGATCTCTGTAGCGAGTCTCCAATTCAAGAAGTCACAAGTGTGCAAAAAAGGGGTACATGGAATCAGTTTACGATTTACGGGTAACCGTCTTCAAGTGCGTTAGTTCATTTGATTGTCTAGTGATGCTTGTGTCAGGAGATTGCAATAGTATGGCAGATGATACGGCACACTTGAGGTCCACCAGGTAGCTGCCCACAGGATGGAAAGAGGTCCTAGCGATATCGCATGAACCACGACATAATCATTAGCCAACAGGCCGTGTCTGGGCCCGGCTGGCGGTTGTTTAATCAAAGTAAGCTTGCCGATCATACTACCCTTGATGGAGAACGTCCGAGTCAGGGTTAGAGCATCATGGTGAGACAGTTCAGAGAGCAAGGAGGAGTTCCCGTCATGAATCGATCTGTAAAGTTGTGAGGCTTGAGGGACAGACAGAACGTTTGGCTCATGCTAGGTTCCGAGGCAGGAAACGGTTCAAGTCGACGGGGCGGAGAGGTACCCGAACTGCAGAGCGGTCGACGATCGGAGACGCAGCACGGCATACACCAAATCTGAGTGTGCCACAATTGTGGCGAAAAGGCATGTATCTCGCCGTGCCCGAGTGATTCTATCGACAAGGTGCAGTGTCTGAGATCAATTTCCAGATGTTGTGGTCGTGGCTGCCGAATTGGCCGGAAAAATCCCAAGCGAAACGTCAACGCCGTCACGCCGCCGCCGCCGCAACACTGCGAAGCCACGCGACTTGGAAGTTGGGGCTCTCCCGTACAATAGTTCTTTGCCACGCGACTCGACAGCCACATTTCCGCTCTTGACAGAAGTATCCCCGACCATTTCTCATTCTAGACTAAGCGACCTTGTCTGTCATGTCGAATCTCCCAATCTGGTCCGCTGCCTGCCGTCATGGCGCCATACTGGACGGCAGCGGCTCGTAGATGTTGCCGCATAGCAAGCACCATGATCGGATTTGGGTGACTGCATACCTGTCAGTTCAAATCTCCAATTCTTCGATTTCTTATCATGCCGACTACTGGCAAGTCCCGAACGACCAGCAGACTTGAAAAGTGCGTCATGCTCTGAAGGGATTTAGAACTGCCGATGGCTCTCGCTCCGACACATGAACAAGCATTTCATTCCAAACTCTAGAGGAAAGCAACCACTAAGCAGTGGTTTGCTTGTCATCAAAGAATTCCATGTTGCTAGTTTGTGCATCGTCATGATACACAGCCACACACTCTCGCTTCTTAAGCTTCTCCACAACAACCTGGATTGGGCTGGTCGTGTTCTCGAATCACAAAGTGACGATTTTCGTGTGGCAGCACAACCGAGCCGCTATTAAGTTGCGTGGCTCAATCACAACGCCCGTCATGCTCATGTTTCACCTTCTCACAACGTCCAGCCAACCTGGCATGACTCTTGCAGCGGGCACGGTAGGCACGGTATGCCGAGTATAGCAGCAAAGTCAAAATGCCTTAGCCACTGGCACCGATTCAGGGCAAGCAGTGCAAGTTCTTTGTCGTTCAGAATGAAGCGAGTGCGGCGCGAGCAAACAAAGCACGTCTTCGGCACATATTAGCTGATTATACATGGTGCCTCGGTATCAATCCGAGAGACGTCTCCTGCTTTCTTGCACCAACCAATTCCCGTATCAAACTCTCCTTTGCCGACATATGCCTCGTAAGTGTGGCGATTGCAGAATCACTTAGTTTCATTTTCTGGCGCAGCCTTGTACGAATATTAAGGTAAATGACACTTCCCTGAGGTTTGGTTAAGCATCTTGACAAGCCTTGAGTTTTGTTTCAACCTTATTCACTCTTTCTAACATCAGGATCCATCTGAAAATTCAGCCTGGCGTTCCTCCAATCACTTCTAAAATCGAGCAAGGCTGGGTTGCATTTTACCGATCTGATCACCCGACGGTTCATGTACTACCGCAGCCCTGGCAAACCCTTACGACAACTACCCTTTCCAGTATGGAAGGTCGACGGACGAGTTGGAAGGCGATCAAGGACAGGATCAAACAACGGGCACCGTGTACGCACATCCATACATGAGTCATCATGGATTCGCGACAATGCAGCCTTCCTACTTCCCCATGCCTGGATCGACGAATTACCATGTGCCGTCTCAGCAATTTCCTCCTCCTTTAATGACGCAGACGAACTCTACAATACCTCAGCATACACAAGAAAGGAGCAGCATTGCGACTTCAATATCAAGCCAGCTCAGTGGTTCGACGCAGTATGACAGTTCAAGGAGACAGTCGGAGAAGTCAGAAGCCTCATCGCGCAAAAGAAGTCGCGCCGAAGAGATGCAGTCGCAGCCAGACGCGCAACCATCTCCCGTCTACAATACAAATCTCACTTTCGACATGGCTGTCCTCGGCCAAGTACCGGCAGCTCAAGCTTCGCCGTACCACTTTCGACCACCACAACTCGTACAAACATCGTCTACAGAACGATCACCACAAAATAACGCGCAACAGCTTCCATTCCAGCTACAGTATGGCCACGAAGATGATTTCCAGACGCCACAGCACCACCATCATCACCTACCTTTACAGTCGCCCACCCTCAGCCGTACCAAGCATGGCGGGGAGACGCCTTCCACATCGGAACCAGGGCCATCAACCATGGTCGGAAGAGAAGGAATGCCGGATCCAGCTCCCAGACCAAAGGGGCCAAAATTGAAATTCACTCGAGACGACGACGCGCTACTCGTCAGACTGAAAGAAACGAAAAATCTCACCTGGAAGCAAATCGCCGAGTTCTTTCCAGGTCGCAGTGCAGGCACCTTACAGGTTCGGTACTGTACAAAGCTCAAGGCGAAGACCACACTGTGGAACGACGATATGGTGAGTCAGATATTTCTTTGCTCAGTGCTTGCCCATTGGTCTATCTGAGAAGCATGGACCTGAGCACGCGAGAACGGCTAAGGACGACCAACATTGACTGCTTTGAAACACGGGAACATCATTGCTAGTATGGACGTCCATCGAGTTAGATCTTCAACCACGCGACATCTTTGGACCCTTCTCGGACCCTTTCCAATCACACAGACACGCACTGAACAAGCTTTGCCTCTACGCCCAGACTAACAATCAATCAGATCCAACGTCTTCGTAACGCGATTCAAGACTACGACAACGACCGCTGGCGATTTATTTCGAGCAAGGTCGGCAACGGTTTCTCGGCCGCAGCATGCAAAGCGAAAGCAGAGGAGATTGAAGCAGAAGACATGCAAGCTGAGGAGAGCACGGTATCTGGCTCAGAAGCCGACCTGCAGAACACATCCGAAGGTGACGATGCTGACGAGGAGTATACGGATGAGCAAGACTCGGAGGAACATGCTGAGACATAAAAAGCGTGGCAACAGAAAATCATGTTCGAAGAAAGAGATGGATATACATGCCTTGCTCGCATGGACTCGAGCGGATCTGGGCCCATGGTCTTTGGACGTGACGCCGACTCGTCACGGCGGCACGATGCCCGGTCAGTACAGGCTGCACTCAGACGACAGCTTGTGCAACACAGAGGCATACGTGCGCATAGAGCCACCGGACGTCGCCACCAAAACCGCCGGATTTTTCGTTGTCCCCTGCCAAGCTCATTAAAAAGCCACGAGTATCGCGTCGATGGTTCGATATTTGAGAGGCCGATCTTAATTGAAAGCGTGCTCTTGCATCGGATCGACAGGGGGAACAAGATCATGATTCGCTTGCTTCGAATGTTAGTGAGGTCGGCATCCAGCGGAGTGTGAGTCGATATCAAGAACCGAATTTCGAGGGTGCATATAAAAAAGCGATGCTGGGCATCAGAAGCAAGAAGCAATCAACTGAGGGTGTAGATTACAGAAGACTGCACAACATCACAACCTGACAAACGACCAGCACAATCATCTGGCTATGAAAACCCCCCGAGACTCGAATCTCCATTGAGCTCGTTACTGCCTAGCATTCAAGAAAATTCTGCCCCGTGACTACTCTCAAGCTCTTTTGATCGATCATCCGCAAACTCTCTCACAAGTCTCGGATATGGATTCAGGTACAGAAGACAGTCATCTCAAACTGTACAGCTCAGCCTCCAGATCTCTTTTATGAGGCTCATTGCGTCAATTAAACTTTTGCATGGAAAAGCTGCAGTGGGTTCGTAGCAAGATAAGCATGTTTGTTGGCGTGGACGAATTGATGCTTACAGAAGATCCGCCGATCTTTGTTCTTGTTGATGATTAGATAAGGATGTTGTTCCATATCAGATTTTACCCCTTTTCCATGGTAGAAAAGTTGGAATTTTTTATTGAAAGTAGATCAGACAATTTTGAAGCAATCCTCTAAGTGGAAGATACATGTGTGTGTCGAGAATTGTATCGGGCAGTATGGACTGCGAATTATGAGCAATCAAGTCGGTTGGGATGTGTGTCTGTTCTGGCGGACTGCCGAGCTTCAAGCCACTGGTGACTCTCAAGAGAGAGAATTAAACTTGTTTTGATATCGGTGTTGAGAATCCTTGGAAGCATACTGCTAGAATAGTACGAGGAAGAGAGAAGATGCTGTGAGAAGACCATGAGTCAGGACACTCCTCGAACGTACGCATCTCTACGCATAGATATTAGCTCAGCAGTTGCAACCAGAAAAGATTCTGGGAGAGGAAAGTATAGCTCTTGCTATTGATCTTGTGGCGAAATGGTTGAAGAGTCAGATTTCGTGACTTGCGGGTTTAAAATGCAAGCTTGCAATCCATCTTACTTTTACTCTTACCAAACATCTTAGGAAGCAAAATTTCCACTCTCAATACACCGACATTTTGTCTTTCTTACCTCTCACTCCTACTTGAATACTTGCCTGCCCAACGTCATGCCAGGATTCAAATCCATCAACCAGAGTGCCACCCCAGCAACCAAGTCTCAAATACTTCCAAGGGCACGTCCGACGACATCTGATCCTGCCGACATGGTTGGATTTGTCCAAAAGCTTCGAGATGAGATTCAGGAGCATGATAGCATAAACCTGCCATCTGGAATCACGACTGGGAATCGAGTAGCTGCCAACATCCTCGCCAACGGTGTTCCTGATCCTCTCGCGATGGTTGGTCAAGGTTGGACGGCAGATCAGCGCGAGTTCGTCTATCGCGCTCACAAAGCAGGCTGGTCGCATGGAAAGATCGGTGCTTGTCTTGGCCGGTCGGCGCAGGCTTCGCGTTTGGGGCTTCACAAAAACAGGAAAGCGTTCGAGGAGGAGGAGGAAGCCGTCTCGTCCGCAAGTACCAGTCGCGACAGTATGAGTGCAGAAGCACCTGAACCTCCGGTGCCTGGTACTGTTGATCCTCCAGTGCCTGCTAGTGCTGGACCTT
This sequence comes from Aureobasidium sp. P6, assembly GCA_003992365.1. Taxonomy (NCBI): domain Eukaryota; kingdom Fungi; phylum Ascomycota; class Dothideomycetes; order Dothideales; family Saccotheciaceae; genus Aureobasidium; species Aureobasidium sp. P6. The sequence continues at coordinate 69,580 of RZIQ01000021.1, forward strand.
CGGTGCCTGCTAATATTGAACCTCCGGTGCCTGCTAATGTTGAAACTCCGGTGCCTGCTGCTGCTCAACCTCCGGTGCCTGCTGCTGCTCAACCTCCGGTGCCTGCTGCTGTTCAACCTCCGGTGGCTACTGCTGCCGCTGATCCCCCTGTGTCGCAGTCGACATGGCCTTCTAGTCAGCAAAGCCTACCAACAACCGACGAGCTTCGTGCCGGGTCGAATCCTGGTCGATTCGGTGGTTTCAGACCAATTCAAGAAATTCCTCTTACTTTGGAGCCTGCTACCAAGGCAACTGCTGCTGATGAGGCAGCTATTCGCAATCGTCGTGAACTCGAAGGTGCTGAGAATCTTCTCTTTTTCTGCTACCAGCCGGCTCTTGAAGTCATGGAGATTGTGTGAGGGTATTCGGCGTACGGAGTTTGAGGAGGCAGTATTTCTGCCGAGGGCGTTTGTTGCTTTCTCGCTGAGTGGGTTGTATCGTGTTTGTTGTCTTCTGGTGGCTGTTGCTTTGTATAGCTTCGTGCCTGTGTACGTATTGTAAATTTCAGGTCGCAATATAAAAAATGATTTCAAGACTCAAGTGAGTCGTGAATTGCAGAGCTGTACCGTGCGGATGTTGTGGTGGGAGCGTATCTCGATGGTTCCTTCCTGCGCTCGGTTGACGTGGTGAGCCCGACGGCTGTGCCTCCGAGCTGCGTATCTCGCCTGTGATTTTCTCGTGCGTGCTGTCTGTTGGTAGCGAGAAGGCCGCAATGGATGAAGAAGAGTGTGACAAGTTTCATCGGAAGGATGGAAGAGCGTGCTGAGGGACAAAATCCGCATAATGAAATCCAGCCCCCGACGAAGCTCAAACTTCGAACAGTGCGTGATGTAATCTAGAAAAGGCAATAATCCAAATGTTCCTACAAGGATTTCGAGAAACATTTGTGAAACGAATTACTGCTCGTCAAAGGGTACAAAAGAAGCGATGAGCTTTGACGGAGCACAACTGATGAGAAGAAATCATCTTTCATCGCTGCATCCTCGTATCCCTCTGCGGCGCGTGTGAGTTTGGTTTCTGTGAGGTGATTTTGCAATATATGCCCTGGACTCTGTTTGTAGGAACGACTCTCATCTTTTCATTTAATGCGAGCCGTGCATGTTCCTCAGAGCTCGTTGCTACAGTGACTGAGCTGATGCATCCTTTGATAGAGTCCGATCTAGAAACAACTTCACCCCCTCAAGTCATCCATGTGAGCGGTGTATCACTTGTACAGCATCTGAGCTGGATGCTCGATGGCCATACTGCAAGTGTCACTTCTAAATGGAGCGATCCGGTAGGAAATGATGACTTGCTCAAGTGCTTTCTGATGCCCTGATGCGCCTTTGCAAACTTTTGCGAAGAGGCACATCTGACATTCCTGAGTGTGTCTGCCTGTTATCTTTCAGACATCAATTAGATCCTTGTATGCCTCCATGTCAATCCTCGGCCACTTCCAAAGGAGATATCTCATGGGTTAGGGGTACCATGGGTTAGGGGTCGCTCAAGTCTGATTGAAGCTCCTCGCAACATTACTTTTCGGCAAGTCCCTCCTCGTTGTCGTCGCTTAGCCTCTTGAAATCAGTCATAGTTTGCGCGAAACTGCTCAATGCTGCCTCACATTCCAAGAAATCCAGTGTTGATGGGTGGCTCTCCAAAGTTTACGACGATATTCTCTCAGAATGCCGAAGAGCCAGATGAGTCAATCTGCTGAATATGAAAGACCATGGTCTTGTTCCGGTTTCCTGTCCATTTCCAGGTTATACCTTGCAAGGATATTGGCTCCCAGCGATTTTTGCCCCGAGACAATCCTTGTCATCGCACATCAAAGAATATCCTCTTTAGAAACAGACACTCGAGCTTTTCAATAGCGTGTTGGCCGTCTCCCACTCCCGTCTTCTCGAATTTCAAATATCCATTTGCCGCGAAACAGAGTACCATCGTCCGTCAGAGAGAAGCGATGGCTCCTACCAGATCCAGCAAGAACGCTCAGGTCAGAGCAAAATCCACCACCCCGACCCGTTCAACCCACGAGGGTGGCATCAGAAAGAATGACCAGGCACGCGTAGTCGTGCACAAGGCAAAGACCCTCGCGGCCAAGGGTGGCTCATCGTGGACCAGCGACGAGCGAGAAGAGCTAATCCGCCTCCGTACCACCACCAGAACTTGGAATGAGGTGGAAAATATCATGAAGCGGTCCAACCAAGCAGTCAGGTTGGAGTTTAAGAAGCTGCTCGCCGGCGACTCAGGAGATGACCTGAGGCAGAAGGCCGAGGACTGCAACAAGGCACGTGGTGAGAGACCGCCTTCCAAGAGGTCAAGTACCAGGTCATCGACCAACCTGGCTGTGGGTGCCAGCGTGGCCACCAGTAATCCTTCGAGCATACCGTCCCGCATTGGCTGCCTGGTCAATCCGGTGCATCTCAACAAGAGTAAGAGAGAGGCCACAGTATTCGAGGAGACCGTGCTCGAAACCACAGAAGAAATCATCGACCCTGTTGATGAAGTAGCTGAGCCTATCAAGCACCGCTTCCGCAAGGAGGGATGGAGAGAGACAAGCCAGCCAAGAATCTTCTGTGGACAGGTGTATCTCCACCCTTACGGCTTTGATGTCGAGGTGCTGCGTAAGCCTGCTTACTATAGAAAAGAGTTACCCAAAGGGTTCACTAAGAGAGAGATTGATGCGTTCATGAGGCTCATTGCCTGATTAACCCTGAATCATACCTCGACAGCTCTCTCTCTGTGGTCAAAACCCCGTAAGAAGCATCCGTCGTACTTAACAAGATTTTCCTCAGAAGGCGTTATCGCTTTGAGGATCCAAAGCTAGTGGTGCTCACCGTGGACGCTGGGAGTCATGATCTCATCACCATACCTTGCGACAGCTTGATTCTGCACCATCAGAGCTCCAGGGAAGCACCAAAGACTGTCTGCCGAGACCATCATCAATATGTTGCGACATGTCGATGAAGAAGACAAATCTCTCAGGGATGACTCGCACTGAGATATCTGGAAGCACGGCCACGTTGCAGAGATGACACCACCTGTCGCATATGTCATGACAATCTACACGGACTCAGATCCGCATAATATATCTTGCAAGCTGCCAAATCACAGGAATCAATGGCATCTCTCAGCGTTCGATTTCAGCGAATTTGCGGCAATCAAATTTGGCCGGAGAACGATCATTGCGGTTTGATAAGAGCATGAAATGAAGCGATATGATATAGATAGATGTAGATACTTGAAGGCGGCCGTGTTTGTTGTACGACAGCTTTTGGTCAGACAGCTCTTTCACAACATGATTTTTTGGACCGAACATTTTCCGATTCACTTTCGTTCTTTGTGTTGTATCAAGATATCAACTTTTTTTGCAATTTGAAGCAAGCTCAATAAAAACTCATAAATATTTTGCGATGCTTCATCGGAAGTCTACACGATATCGAACGCGGTCTTGTCCTGACTCAACCAGAACAAACTCATTCGTACAGCAATGTGGGAACAGCCCGACTGACAAACAATCATAGGGATATATTATGATAGTTTTGGCATACAAATACGTACGGCCACAGTCAGCTGAAACCTGGGCATCCCGTCCGCTCTGCCATACATAAGCAGTTGAACGGCGGATTAGTAGTCAGGTCGGTGACGACTGGCGAATCCCCGCTGCTGTACGTTTTTGCTCTTGCTGAATCCATATCACACTGCGATGCAAGCGCTGAGGTTTTGTTCTTGGCGGTACACAAGGTATGGTTTGTCCAGAGGGTAACCCACGTGATATCGCAATCTATCTCAGGCGGGGTAATATTTTTTTGGCTTTCTCCAGCTGCATTTTTACTTTACACTCATGTCAGACTCGATACTTGATCTGACTATGTGACATGGAGACGAAGCGTATTCTCCATTAGCGAAGCACAGTCAATTCCAGATCCTCTCATTCAAGATGCATCCATGGGCCCATCTCTGTCATGATTCTCAAGGCACGTCCATTGGGGAGCAGCATCTCAAAAGTCAAACTCCCGATGCAAAAAATACCATCCGGTCAAGCGGCGCAACTGCATGAAAAGAAAGCCTCAAGGTCAATCTCCAATGTATCGAACAATGCGGGGTCACCTCGATCCAGAACCACCTGAGGAAAAGCCTCATCAGCATCAAAGATGTACTCCTCATCTTTGCGGGGTACTCGGGCATCACCAAGCTAAAGAGAGCATCTCCCCCAAGAGAAACAACATATAAAAAGATCCCAAGTCCCAAAGGCATTGTAAGATTCCCAAATTGAAGACCTTCTCAAGTCTATCGACTTTGATTCGAAAACCCCCCAAATGCTATTTCGCTCGCTGTCATTTCTTTCATTGTCTTTGATTTCCTTTTCTTCGTTCGTTCAGGCTGATGATGATGGTAATGATACCAATTGTAAAACCATGTCCGGCAACTTGACGGCGACAAACAACATCGGTAGCACACCAGCTCAGGTAAAACTGCGGAAAAAAAAAACCATCCAAAATACCCCTCCCCAGACTAAGTTTCAAAACTCCCAGCGCCATTACATTTCCGCCACCCAAGCAACGGCAATCCTCAATGCGGCAAGCACTTCGACCGCCGCCACAATCGTACCCCAAAACATCGCCATAGTAGATCCTTCGGGTCTTTTGGTCGCGTTCCTCCGCATGGACAATGCATACCCGGGCAGCATAGACATCAGTATCAAAAAAGCACGCACCAGCGTCTTGTTCAATGGTATCCCTTCGGCGGCTTTGTACAATCAGTCGTTGCCCGGTGAGGCGTTGTATGGTATTCAAGAGACGAATGCCGGGTTGGTTGTCTTTGGAGGTGGGTTGCCGTTGTTCAAAGATGGGTATTTGCTAGGTGGGATTGGGGTTAGTGGGGGTACGGTGGCGCAGGATATTGAGGTTGCGCAGGCCGGTGTGGATTATTTGGTCAATTCTTGAGGATAGGGAAAGGTTCTTTGGATGATGGAGGGTGCTGTTATGATTATGATTGATGCGATAAGGTGTTAAGTAAAACTGGTAAATGACATGATTTTAGGTTGTTAGCGTATGAGAGTATATCAATCACATCAGAACTATCGACATAATCAATCTGAGCAAAGAGACAGACAGGATTCATTTCTCGTCATTATAAACATTTTTTAGGCATCGTAACAGAAAGCCATCCTTGACAAGGAAAACTCCGAGCCAGTGTAAAGCAACAACTTCCGCAAAGTAAGGTATATCAGAAACCAACCTCCATCGACTCCAAAGCATCTCTCAAGCTCCTCCATAAACAGTCAACGCCTTCTGAGCTAAAGCTCCAAAGTCGAGTTTGCCTTGTCCTTCAGGCATATACTCACCACTGGCAATACAGTGCACCTTCATATTAGGGTGATACGCCAGATTTGGTAGTAGCTTGGGCGTGATGAGAAAGTACTGCGAGGTATGTTGGGAGCAAGCAATGTCGACCATGCGAGAATGCACCATACGTTCGTTGCGGGGATCCATTCCTTGATTGATCTCATCGACAACGCGGAAAGGAGCTCTCGCCAGACTTTGTAGGGCCATCAAGTAGAAGATTGTTGACACGGCACGCTCTCCACCAGATTGCCTGTGGGAATCGAGTACGGAGAGTTGTTCAATTTCTCTGTTGTCTCAATGTCAGTAACGCTTTTCTGGAAACACGAATATTGGTGTCAAATACCTGAACTTGACCTGAATCTGAATAGCCCATCGATTAAATTCATCCTCCTCTTTATACACCTCCACCTGGCCAGCGCAATTTATCTTGGCAAAGTTCTCACTGAACGCGTCACTGATCTGACCAATGAGTTGATCGAGTTCGGGCTCCCACTTCTGACGGACTTGATCAATATTTTGTTGTATCTCGACAAGATCACTCTGTATGGTGTCCAGCTTGTGTTTGGCCCTCTCAATCTGACCAGCGCGATCTTCATATTCGCGGATAACACGCGGATCGCCTTCTGCCACCATTTCCAGTCGAGCTCTGGTGCTTTCCTTTTCAGTTTCGTAATCCTCTAGACTCATTTGGTGATACTGGTCATAGATTTCTTGTTCCTTTTCGGACATGCCCTGGTCAAGCAAGACATTGCATTTGGTGAGTGCTGCTTGTGCGACTGCCTTTTTACCATCCACGGCAGTTTTCAAACTCTCGACATCTTTTTCCCTCTGTGCGAGCAGCTGAATCACTTCTTCATTGCGTGCTTTCAACACTTGCAAGTCCGATTGACCCTCGATCAACACGAGATGTGCTTGGATAAGATCTGTTTCCAGTTTCTGCAAACTCTGTACCGATGAGATCAGAGTCAAAGCGTCTTGAGCTCTGTCGAGAGCTAGCTTGTCTTGCTTGTCCTTGATTTCTTGCACTCGAGTACGGTAACTTGCTTGACGCTCGTCCAAGGCATCGCGTTTGGTCACCAGACCGGCAATCTTGACGGGCAACTTTTGCCATTGTGATCGTTGCTCTTGGGCTTGTTTTTTCTCGTCTTCCAAAGTTCTCTTCTGTCTGTTCAATTCTTTGTCTTGATCTCCATAGCGCAGACAGACAGTCCTGTGAGCTTCAGCTTGACGTCGGGCCTCCTCAAATTCCTCTTTGAGTTCGGCAATTGTATTTTTGTACTCCTGTTCGGCGTGTGTATCCACTGGTTGGGATGTGAAGAAACGAGCTTGCTTCAGGCGCGCTGTGCGTGTCGACTGACCAGCATCACCATATTCTCTTCTTCTCACAACATTATAAGTCTCGCTCGGAGTTGCCCAATTTGAGATACCACTTGACATCATTGCCTCGAATTGTTGTGAGGTCAAATCTTGGAATGCAACACCATACTGATGAATGTTTCTGTTGTCACAGAGCATACTAAGTATTTCGTCGGGTCCTTCGATAAGATCTATGATATAAGTGTTCAAGCCAAGCTGTCGTAATTCATCTTCTGGGTAAGGCCTTCTCCAATTATCCAAGGGTGTGTCCAGGATACGCAAGTTTATATCTGACAACTTCTGCTTGTCGAAGAGTTCATGTTGAATCAAGTTGAAATCTTGCTTGTTGGTTAGAGTGATACATAACATGTCTGCCTGGTTGAGTACCGACTCAACAATATTGGCATACTTTGTATCCTTGACAGAACATTCGAGAATGGCTGGGCCAAAAACTTTGCCGCTAAAGATTTGTTTATTTTCTTGGACCCACTCCCAGGCTCTAGCAGTATCTTGGGAGGCATTGTTTAGCTTGTTGACTTGCTGTCCGGCTTTCGATCGAAGTTGCTTGAGGCTATTCTCTGCAGCAGTTATTCGTTGCTGAAGTGATTGGCCCTGATGCACTTTTTCATCCTGCTTGGTGTTCTCTTCCCGAGCAGCATCATTCAACTCACGCTGTTGACGCATAATGTCTCTGATCTTCTCACTGATTGCTGCAATGTCGACAGTTGGTGGTTCATTTTCGAGTTGACGTTCCAGACCCTTAATCTGAGCATCAATGCGAAGACGGTCTTGCTTGTGTGCTTTGTTGCTTTTCTTTTCGGCTTCGATTTCTTGTTCATGAGCTTTCATGGTGACTGACACATTATTCTGTTTTTGAATCTTGTCTCTGATATCCTTCTGTGCGCGATCGACAAGACGCTGGCGGCGTTTGACGACGGGATCGATAGCCTTGACATAGTCGTCCTTTGCATTGGCAGCAGCCATTGCTGGTTCATATTCACGTTGAAGAGCGGCCAGCTCGGTTTTGGCTTCTTTCCAGAGTTCCTTGGATTTGGCGTATTCGTCCCTCGCAACATTGTATGTGGGAAAAGGCTGTAACCTTTCCAGAGCTTGAAGCTTCTCCATCTGTTCAGCACGTTCTCGCAGACGCTCAACATCACCACGCTGCATGTTTTGTCGGCCCTCGAGATTTTTCAAGGTCTCGGTCATGTTATTCATGTCGGATTGGTTCTTGCGCTGATCATTGCGCAAGTTCTTGAGTTGATCATGCCATTCGCTCATGTAGTCCGGCGCAGCAGCTCTTTGGGTTTGCACCAGCAATTCGATGGGATCGAGGGCTGCAAATTCGACGACGCGGTCCTGAGGAAGGAATTGGCAGAGGTTGTCGACTTGGATGGAGAAGGATCGGCAGAGTTCGGCGACGGCCTTCTGAGTGCTGGTCCTTCCATCGATCATGAAGAAGGTTTTGTTAGTTGAATCTTTCTTGATGATTCGTTTGATGACTGGGTTGGTGCGGTGGCGGTTTGGATCACGCTCGAGTTCGATTTCAATCTCTGCCTCTTTCATGCCGTGCTTGACGAATTCCGAGGGATCTTTTGCTCTTCCAAGCACATCAGGTTTGGCTCCCAGACCTAGACAGATGGCGCAGACCAGAGTGCTCTTTCCAGTACCGTTGGGACCGATGATCATGTTCAGACTGGGACCAGGGAGGAATTCGGCAGAGGTATACGTGACAAAGTTCTTCATGCCGACTCGCACGATGGAGCCGGGCGAGTGCGTAAGTGGTTGCACATCGGCGTGGTCATTTTCGTAGTTCGCAGGCAGTAAAGGAGTCTGTCAAGTTTGTCAGTCAAGGCCGCAGAAGAGAAGAGGGCGAATGCGCACCTGTGAAGTTTGGCCATCCAGGCGCGGACGTTTGTCTACAGACTGCGACGAGTCGGCCAAATCGCTCGAGGCATCATCGTCCACATGGTCGCGCGATCTTCGCATCGGCACCAGGCCCGGCATCCTTGCGACGGTCGTGTTTGTATCTGTCAGAATCGTTGGTTTGTGGTGTGCAAGTGCTGCCTGCCGCTTGGATTCGTGAGGGTGACGCGTTGGACGCGCCGCAAAGTGGAAGGCGCGATTCAACGCCACTCGACACTTGTCTGATCAGGAACATGGTACAACTGCATAGTCGATTGTCAATGTACAAAATCGTCCTATTCTCTCGCTTCCCAAACGCCCGCCATGGTGGTATCTGAATAGAATAATCAAGTAGCCCTCTCAATCATCACCCGCGCTGTCATTGTCATCGACAAAGCTTCCATCTATACTTTCCTCTCCAGCAATGCTGGTCTGTAGGCTCGCCGTACTACCAACCCTTTGCAACTTCATTCTCTTCCGTAGAGGTGTGTTGTCTTGGTCATCTCCAGCTTCATCTCTTTCTCTCTTGTCCGTCTTTGCATCTGTCTTGCCTGGACGCTTGCCAAGTTTCGACCCCTTGACATCCTTTTTCAGACTTTCTTTGAGCCCTCGTTTGAGCACCTTTTTCCGCACCCCACCAGATTTGATGTCATCCTCATCCTCGTCCTCGTCACCATTCTTGGATCCTCGAGAGTTTGGTGTCGGCGTACCACCTCTGCTGCCAAGCGGAGATGCTCCATTTGCATTCTGACGGGCCGCTCTAGCACCCCTGCCTCCAATTCCAAGACATTTTTCAAGGTGTTGGGCAAAGCGTGTGATGAGTAGACTGCGTTTGCATGACGGGCAAGTGTGCCAGGGGATATATGTGCCTCCTTTTAACCTTTCTCCAACCTTTGCTGCCTTTTTGTCCACAGGTCCACCAGTGTTGGGCTGTTCTGCTGCCGAGGGCGAGGGAGGGGCTGTGCCGTTTTCTTTTGACGCATTGGATTCTGCCTTGATCCTTTCACGCTCTTTCTTGGTCGGTGGCTTGTCACTACCAGCCACGGGGAATGGGTTGCCATAGATGTCGTGACCCGGTCGCGTTGACCAAGGGATGTGTGTGCAGTACTGAATCTTCTTGGGAGGATTTGCGTTCGCCAAAGGAGGATCCAGCAGGCGAGGAAGGTTACATGATGGGCAGATGGGAAGGCCTGTCGCAGGATCGACGGTTCGGAGGAGCAGCTTCTCGCGGCGATGCGTTTGTAGCACGAGATCGTGGATGACGGTGAGCAAACAGTCATTTACAACACTTTGAGTCTGTCCTTCAATCAGCACCTGATCACACCGACACATGCTTCAGCACATACCAGTGACGCAAGGTCAACTTTCGCATCCTTCTCTGAAGACATGGTGTGTGTTCCTCCCTTCAGAATGAGAGTATTGTGTTGTACGACGCGACAACAGTGGTTTGGAACTCTCCGTAGTAACAAGCCTCCCCGAAGCGCGCAAAGTTTGACACAAGTCCAGATAGATGATGATTGTGAAGGAGTGACTGCTCGGCTGTTCTCGACCGAAACCCCGGACGCCATTTTTAGCTCCCGCCGCCGCAGTTTTGTGGGGTCGACCCCCGAGTGCAACCATGTGAACAAATCAATTTACATTGAAAAAATCATGCCATTCTACAAATTGGTCCAAATGCCCGCCTTCCATTCGTACCCTTCAATCCAGCAACATCTATGTGCCTGAAACGCAAAAACGCCTTGTATTGTTACACCATCTTTCATTCACTATGCCAGAGGAATGCCTTCATACTCGGCGTAGCCCAGAGCGAGGTTCATGTTCTGCAGACATTGTGTAGCAGCACCCTTGAGCAGGTTATCAATGGTCGCGTTGATGACGACACGCTTGCCGCTGCTGTGTACGGCAAAGCCGCCAATCTCGACTCCGTGCTTGCCTGAAATGTTCTTTACCAGAGGGCTCTCGCCAACAACCTTGACGAGCTTCTCGCCGTTGTAGCGATCCTGGTAGAGTTGACGAATGTCACGAGAAGCCATAGCATCAGCCAGAGGGATCGAGATGGTGTGGTGAATACCAGCGAACCAGACAGCAACATGAGGGATGAATCCAATCTCGCGGCCAAGCTGAGCGCTGATTTCACGTTCGTGAATGTGGTCAGTCAGACTGTAAGGAATGAGGTTGTTTGTGAGATTTTCCACGTTGTTCTTGGGGCTGGGCTTGGTGCCTGCACCCGAGTAACCGGAAACACCAAAGACGGTGGGGTTAGCAGGAGCTGCTGCAAGGTAAGGAACCAGAGGGGCAATGCCGAGTTGAGCGGCAGTTGCATAACATCCAGGATTGGCGATACGAGTAGCGCCGGCAATCTTGCTACGCTTGACGAGCTCGGGAAGACCATAGGTCCATGATGGGTCGAAACGGTAATCAGCCGACAGATCAACAATGACAGACTCTTTGTGGCTGGAAGCTTCGATGGCTTCGACAAAAGGCTTGCAGACTCCGTTGGGAAGAGCCATGACCCAGCAGTCAATCTCGCCAGCATCAGCCATACGGCGGACGTCATCGGGAGACAGATTTTCGTAGGTAATGTCGCGCTTGGTGTAGCCAGCAAGCTTCTTGCCCTTCAACTCACGCGACGAAACGTGACGAAGATCCATGTTAGGGTGACGGTTCAGGAGATCGATCAAGGCTTGACCAGTGTAACCTCTGGCACCGATGAGAGCGACCTTTGAAGGGTAGTCCTTGTCCTGGTTCTTGATGCCAAGAGGAGGGTTGGGGTTGGTGGTCGTGGCGTAACCGCGTCTAGTGGGAGCGCCGAAAGTGCTGCGAGATGTGGTTTAGTGCTAGTAGTTGATAATTTCACGTTGGAACTTACCTGCGAACACGCTGCGTGTTGCGCGAAGAGAAGGAGCTGGTGGAGAAAGCTCTGGTCTGCTGGCCGAGCGACTCTCTGTGCTGTTGCAATCTCTGTGCGACATCCTTGATTCTCAGAGCGCCCGATGCAGCACGGTGGAGCTGGCTCTCGAGGTTGTTGTCGCCAAACATTTGTCTACCGTGTTGAATGAACTCGGCCATCAATTCACGAACCTCCTCGGGAGTCTCGATGCCGTACCAAAAGAGAACCTCTCCCTGGCGAGCAATGCTACCGTCGGCCTTTTCCGAGAACCAGGTCAAGTTTTCGTCGTCCTGTTTGACGGTCCAAGCAAGCTTGGGGTAGTCGTTTTTGAGGTGCTGGAAAACGTTGTCTGCAATGTTGGACAGCCATGCGGAACGGGTCATGGTCAGAGTGGCCAGATGGGCCAGACCGCTGGCGGACGAAGACTCGGGGGGAAGAACGACAGCAAGAGCCTCCATACCCTCATCGTGGTAAGCAGCAAACTTCTTACCCTTGAGACTGTCCAGATAACGGTCAACAACAGCCTCAGCGTCAAGTCCTTCACGGTCGCGGACAAGAACCTGCTTAAGCTTCTTCATGTCGGAAATGTCGGCCAAAGACGAAGCCTTGTGGAGCTTGGTTCCACGACGGATCAGAGTACCAGCACCGGTGTGGGTGAAAAGCTCGCGCTCGAGACTCTCGGGGTGGATGATGGCAACACTGGACGACCGAGGCAGATGGTCAAGAAGATCCTTGATGTCTCTGATCTTGGAACGAGTGCCGTGGATGACCCAAGGCATGTTCATGTAACGGTCGTACTCTTCATCGAGGTTGATTGCCTCAATCAACTTGTCGGTATCCTTGTTGTGCAGACCACCCTTCTCGGACAAGTAGACAATCTTGAGAGGCACGAGAGCCTTGGCCAGTTCGGCAGCGGCCTTGTCGGCGTTGACGTTGAGGAGCTGACCCTCGGTGTTTTCGGCCATGCATGTGAGAACGGGAATGTAGTTGTCGGCAATAGCGGCATTGATGGGGTCGGTGTTGACCTTGTTGACCTCGCCGACGAACTTCCAGGTGTCCTTGTCCTTGTAGTCGGCCATGAGAACGCCCGAGGTAACGGGACGGGCGCGGACTCCCCATGATTCAAGAGCCTCGACGAGCTTGAGGTTCTCCTCGAGGAACAACTTGCGGGCAACACCCAGGGTGGGGCCGTCGGTGATACGGATGCCCTCGCTGTATGAAGGCTCAATTCCTGCTTCTTCGAGCAGCTTGTTCATCTGAGGACCGGCTCCGTGGATGATGACGGGGAACAGGCCCATCTGGTTCAGGTTGCGCAGCGAGCTGCAGAGGACATCAATGTAGTCGGTAAGGATGGCGCCGCCAACCTTGATGACGGCAAACTTTTGCGACGAAACAGATTGGAACTGCGAGAGGTATTGCTGCACCTCGCCTGGCACATTCCAGCTGCGTCAGTGTCTGTTGGTCCATATCTCATGTTGGAGCGTCAGCTGTTACTCACGCTTGGATCCAAGGTTCTGAAGCACATTGATGACGGCCGAGCGAGCCGACGTCTCTTCATGACGAGTGCCCTTGGACACAGTAGCATAGCCACTTGCCAGAGCAGGACGGACGGCTGCTCTGCATACTGCTGTCGCCGTGGGCACGCGGGCGGCCCTGCCCCGGCCGAGGGCGCGCATACAAGGACGAGCCAACATTGCCGTCTTGCAAGTCGAGTCTTTGTTTCGGGGATTTGATACGACGAGTTCAAATATCACACACCGTCCAACATGCAGCAGCCCAATGAGTGAAAAAGGATTGGCTTGCTCTGCAAAAGACGAGAAAGTCACAATTGGCAGGTGCAGGTTACATGCGGGTCTTTCTGCCTCGTCGCCGATGATCGGGCCTTCCTTTCTTATCTCAACCGATCCTCATCTAATCAGATTCTTCACCCCCACTCCCATTCTTGGCATACCCATGCACATATCGATTTCTTGATCCTTCTTGTCCTAGGAGCACAGTGCTTGCGTTGAGCGAGGAACCATGCATACTATGGTCGATATTCATGTAACATTATTATTATCTGCTATATGATCTTCTGTTATCCTTTATAATATATCCACATTTATACAATCCTAACCATGAATGACACCCAACAACGCCGTCGCTAGAAACCCGAATTTTTTCACATTTTCCTGCATCCGTTTATACATCTTCTTCCTCGGATGAAGCATCATCATCTTCGTCACTTTCGTCCCAGCCCTCGGCCTCGAGACTTGATGATCGAATACCAAGACTCAGAATGAATCCCAGAAGACTGATACCACCAAAGATTCCAAAAGTAAGAGCTTCGCCCTTTGGCTTCACATGCGTAGCTGCAGTAAACAAAGAACCAGATATGAAGGGCCCAACAGCTCGTCCAGCAGCCGAGAGTGTCTGCGCAAGGCCATTGAGAGTACCCAATACCGAGTGATTTGGTGCTGAATTGGTAATCTGTTCACTGAGTCAGAACCTCGTGTGCAGAGATGTGGGGATATGTCATCTTACCAGAAGCAATGCACTGGTGAGCCCGCCGACCGCTGCAACGGTCTTGATGATAAGTACAGTTCCGAGCTCGACCCACAGCAGAATCTTTCCGCCTTGAGTGCTGGATCCAGAGCCGTCCTTACCATCCTTGTAGCCTACCCAAGGCATAAGTAGGAAAGCAATGACAAACCCAAACAAGCCAACACGGTAGGTCGTTTTGTTCCCAACCTTTTCACGCAGTTTACCAAATACACCGACTTGGAAGATGATGGTAACAAGACCGGCAAAACCTAGAGAAAGACCAATCTCTTCTGGAGAGAGTCCACGACCTGTAGGAGGATTTGCCTGAGCAAAGATTGGGTAGAGCGAGTTGTATGAAATGTTCGACAGCTGAAAGATGAGGAACGTGATGAGTAAAAGGATGGTGTCACGATTGAAAACAGCAGAACTGCTGAGAGTTTCGTGATTGCCAGTACCCAGGAGGTGTGTAGATTCACCGTCGCTCTCATCGTCGGTGCTATCTTCCTCGGTACCATCGTTGTGGTTGTTTTGTGCTGCATGTCTATGATGACGGTGACTCCTGAGATAAGAAGGCTTTGTAGAATTGCCTGTGAATTGCCAAAGCCAGGCGAACAGGTTTGAGACGCGCTTTTTGAGCGGGGGAAGGTCCTTGGCCTCTTCCAACGATTCTTCGAGGAAGATCATGGTAAGTACAAAGTCGACAACCAAGACAATGGCGCTAAGCAGGTTGGGGGCGAGATACGGATAGGGGTTGGGCTTTCCGCTCCAAGGTATCGTCTCCCAAACCAGCAGTCCACCCACAAGAGGACCAGTAATACCGCCAATGCCGTAGACAACAGGTAGATATGTAAAGGCTCTGCTTTGGTTACTACGATCAGTAATCTCGCCCAGGCAAGTGCTAATAACACCCTGGTTTCCATTGACCAAACCCATGAGGGTCTGAGCAAAGATGGCCTGCCACAAGCTCCGGCTGAAACCAAAGACGACGAAACAGCAAGCAGTCAACAGAGTTCCCATGAGCACAACAGGTTTTCTACCAATTCTATCGCTGAGCCAGCCCCAGAAGAAGTTTGTCGCAAATTGTGCTAGGGCGAAACTCGATGCTATCAGACCCACGTATAAGCCAACCTGGCCTTCTTTCACCTCTGGAAAGGTAGATGCCATGGCAGGCAAGTAGGGCGAAATGGAGTTCAAAGCAGTCTGCTCGGCGAGGGCAATGACGGCAAGAATGGCCAATTGGCCCTTGGGGAGTGGAGTTTCATTCTGAGTCGTGTCTTGCGATCCAGACTGCGAGTCTGCGTGTATGTTGGACGACGAGGGATTGGGCGAGGTCGGAGGTTTTCCACGCGAGGTTGGCGGTGAAGTTGGAAAGGTCTGGTAGTGGAGTGTCGACGACTGTCTCTGCGTGAGAGCGGGTTTGTCGACGGGTGCCATCGAAGGCGCAATTGATGGAGAGACAGAGGTCTTGTGGAACGCGAGAGTGTTTGAAGGATGCACGCGAGAGATTGCCTTGTGCTGCCACAAAGTCGATCGTTTTTCGCAATCCACCGCCGGTGACGCATTCAGGAACAACCCCGCTTTTGACCAATCGCATTCACTGCATTTCTTGATTCACAGAGCACATCAACTCATCCAAGACGGAACCAACACACAGCTTTTCGTGATGCAATATTGAGAGGCCATGTATATGCCTGGCAGTCGATATGTCTAGATTCCCAAAGAACGCCTCGCTATGCCGCATAGGATATCTCAATGCCAGATGGTCAGTAATAGTACAAACATCAAATCAAATCCCTCCTCCTCTCACTCAAGCGTGTAAACATCCACCTACAGCGGCTCGTTCGAGCCCTCCTGCATCTTGGTCATTCGCTGCTCTTGTTTCCAGCGCACCGTACGGTCGACTTTGCTTTCACCCGACAGCTGGCTCTGAGGCTCTACCTCTCTCCAGCTACCTCGTCCCCGCTGGCCATGATTTCCTGGTGAGAGGCTACCACTCTCGCCCCACATGCTCAACCTCTGCACCTTTCGAAGCTTCCGGAGGCCCCATGCGATGGCAATCATACAGAAAACCCCGCAGGATATACTGACCAGAGGGAATCCAAAGTCTGTCTCTTCGATGAAATTCTTCAGATTCATGCCGTAGAGACCAGCAAAGAAGGTACCCACACCGATACCGAGGGCTAAAATGGTGAATTGAAGATCCAGAAGCATCAATGAATTGCGGTTCGCGTCCAAAATGGCTTTGACGCTGTCATGATTGTCAGCTTTTGTGTCATTGTACAAGATTCAAGATCATGCTCACATTTCTTCAGTGTTGCGAATATTGCTGACCAAGTTGCTACTCGCCTGAACAATCTCGTCGCATACTTTGTGATAAGATTCAAGCAACATCTCGACTTCGGTATGGTCATCTTCTTCGCGTGTCACACCGTTGGCTTTTTCTGTCAAGTACATGTCTGACAAATCGTCATCTGCCTCTAAAAGATCGTCAATGGCATCACGCACCAGACGAGCTTTTTGTTCGAATGTGCCCAACTTTTTCGAATAGATCAGCAGGTGACGCAGCTTGTTGCGATCAATGTCTTCTTCAAGCTCTCTCAAAACCTGGACGACAGGTTCGCGTACACCCTCAAACTCTCCTTCGAGAGCAGAAGTCACACTTATAAGAACAGCTTCTATGGCGCGAAACTCGTAGGGTAAAGTCCCGGCAGAACGACCTTCTCGAAGCTGGAGTTTGCCTTCCAAGTCGTACATGAAGATGGATTGTGTATGCGAGTCGGTGGTTCCATAAGCATCAAAGACGAGGACACGGTTGTGGTTGATGAGACAGCTTATATGCAGAATCTTTATAAGGATGGCTGAGGGGCGTACAAGGATATGGGGCAACGAGGCAGAGTCGATCTTGCGAAGGTCGCGTGGTAGCAGACCACACTATTGTATTATATGGTCAGATTGTGTTTATGATTGGGCATGAGCTTGGATTCTTACCTTTGCTATGAGCTCACTCTTCTTGAATGCGCCATTGACCAGTGTGACTTTACCCTCAGCATCAAACTCGGTACATCGCATTCTAAGCTCATTTGTCGGTTTGACAATACGTCCTAGGCTGGCGGTACCTGCATCGTCGAGCAGCCTGGGTAGAGGCGGCAGATCGTTTGGCTGTAATGGACCTTGTCTCTTTTGGCGGGCTTGTTGCCATGGTCTTTGCCATCTCGACTTGCTTGCGCTGTTCCAGAATCCACGACACGAAAATTTTGGAACATTATGTTCCATTACTTTCGGTGATGCTTTGCGCAAAGCTCTTAGCGAGTTGTACGATCTAGTGGTGTCCAGAGCGACATGGTGATGATTTTGGCGAATTTGCGAATGCGATGCGAGAAATGGCAGACACTCTGCTTGGATCTTGAGAAATCGCAGAACTGCAGGAGACGGCACAAGCGCACGTCCAAGAGACAGCGCTTGCATGTTCTGTCTGGTTGGTTGCTCAAGGTAATACTGAACTCCTTGAGTATAACAATATTTTCGCCGATTCTGAATCGCCAGTCTACGTCACGAGCGGTACCTTGGCGCTGCTTATCTACGACCAAGACTTTATGGTTGGTAGGAGCACCCTGTTTGGCGCAAATGAGCTGGACACGAGAGGTGTTCTCGCAACATGCAACAGACCAAAGATCTCAAAGTCGTCTATATCATATCTCGTGTAGCAACAAGGATTTGAAAGACCTCCAAGCTGCTTGAATCAGCTGTTGGTGTTGAGACACAGAGTGTGGCAAACCCAGTTCAAAAACGCACTCAGGCAACAACCAACAACGCCAACGAGCAAGCGCAGACCTAGAAAATCCTTGGTTGAAAAGCCTCGCTCATGTTTAGCCTGTCTGGTTACTCAATCCCACTTTTTATAGCCTTCTCGTCGTCGCTCATCTGAAAATCACCCGGTCATGTCTGCTGTCAGCATTTCGACTACCAGCAGAGCCTCTCAGAACACGAAATATTTCAACGAAGACCACGCCATAATTCTATCAAAACAAGAAACATATATCAAGACAGACTGGTTAATTATGCCTTCACTTCTGATAAAACGACCATCCCACGTGCCTATGCACGCGAAGAAGCGCCACAGGGATCCTGTGGCGCACGAATGTGAGACAAGCCGACGGCCGTGCGGCAAACCGTCAACGTCAGGGATCGTGAACATCAGGGATCGTGGTCATCGGTGAGATTTCGATGTCGATTTTGCATCGATCTACACACACTTGTGCATCTGGAACTCGATCTAATCATGCAGAAAACAACATGTCGGGTCATGATATGCACGCTTGTTACTTGATGTGTCAATTGCTTAGGTAGGCAAGTTCGTCAGGGCCCCTCTTCGTCCGACGAACAGGGTGTCATGAGAAATGTCTCCGATCTCACCGGCCCTCTCGTGTCTCTTCAGATCAGATTCACCTTTCCTCTTCCAGACACAGTTCACCCTGTTTTCCGGTACCCTCGCACCGCCAGTCATTGCTTAACCCTCATGTTCTATTGTTTTTGTGGTCATCTTTGGCCGATGGGGTTGGTCGTCACTTCGCGAGCTCTGAAGCCTCTTTCTTGAGACCGATGACATATGCTCGCCTCTGATACTTTCTACCATTCCCGACCGCTCATCGTTCGCCATGTATTGATGAATGACATCGTCCATTTTGATCAAGTCAGACAACAAGCTCCGATTGCTCGATTCTCTTAACATCACTCATTTCTCTTTTACTCAATCTTGCTCTCCTTCTGCACCTCAGCAGCTGGAATATTGCATCCTATTATTCACAGCATCCTCACCTTGCACAGCACGCATTTACAGATCATGTCTCCGAAAGCGCGTGTCCTCATCTACGTGCTTCGCCGCGACCTTCGACTTGCCGATAACCCCGTTTTCCACGAGGTCTCACGACTCTTTCAACAATCACAGCATCCATTCACGCATTTCCTACCCGTCTATACATTTCCAGCAAATCAGCTCGAAGTCTCGGGTTTCATATCGGATTCCTCAAAGAAATCACCATACCCAGAAGCTAGAGCACCAGTCAGTGGTTTCTGGAGATGCGGCAAGCTGAGAGCCAAATTCCTGGCAGAGAGTGTATGGGATTTGAAAAAAGATTTGGAAAGAATTGGTAGCGGCCTTCAGATACGTGTCGGCACCGTTCATGATGCTGTTCGAAGTGTGTTGGACGATTACAAGAAGCGTGGCGAAATGGATATTGCTGGAATCTGGATGACAAACGAGGAAGGTGTCGAAGAGAAGAGAGAAGAGAAAGATGTCAGGAAATTGTGTCGGGAGTTCGATGCCGAGTTCAAACTCTGGGTCGACGAAAAGTATTACATTGATGAGTATGTCTATCCTGGTGTGCATGCAAGTTGTCTGCAGAAACAGAACTGACACGCTACATTAGCCGCGATGTGCCATTCAAGGACCCTAAACAGTTGAGCGACGTCTTTACAGCATACAGGAAGACCGTGGAACCCTTGAGAGAAGCACCACGCAAAGTCATCCCAGCACCTTCCACTCTCCCGCCTCTACCGTCCCACATACCTTCTCAATCCGAGCCTTTCAGCGTTCCAGATACCTTGGAAGGCGTCATGTCAGCCCTCACGAAGCCTTTGGGTGATGATCTTGGTATTCCGAACCTAGCAAAATGGCCTGAAGGTGCCGAGTCAGCACATCCATATATTGGTGGTTCCAAATCAGGCCACGAGCGTATCGACCATCTCATCGAGAGCGGCAGTATGACTGCATATAAAGATACACGCAACGGACTTTTGGGCCAAGATTTCAGCACAAAGCTCTCCGCATGGTTGGCTCTTGGATGCAACACTGCACGTCAGATACACTGGAAGCTTGTTGATTTCGAAGATGGAAAGACGCCGCTCGGAAAAAATGCTCCAGGTTATGGAAAGGGCGAGAATAAGGGCACAGCCGCAGTACGTTTCGAACTCTTGTGGCGAGACTACATGCGACTTTGCACGCGCAAGTTCGGACCTCGTCTCTTCCGTGTTGAGGGCTTCAGAAACGACCAGAACGCTTCCTGGAAATACATTTCGAGCCCATTCAGCGATTCGACAGACAAGAAGAACAAGGGCGGTAGCAATGACGATGCAACTGCAGCAGCTGTGATGCGTTTTGTCACTGGCCGTACCGGTACTGGTCTCATCGATGCCAGCCAGCGTGAATTATTCTTGACAGGATACACTTCCAATCGCGCAAGACAAAATGTTGCAAGCTACCTTTCCAAGCATCTAGGAGTGGATTGGCGTATTGGTGCCGAGTGGTACGAATGCAACTTGATCGACTACGACCTCTCGAGCAATTGGGGCAATTGGCAATACGTTGCTGGCGTTGGCAACGATCCTCGCGGCGAACAGCGTGTCTTCAATCCTGTCAAGCAAGCTCTGGATTATGACTCACAAGGCGAATACATTCGCACATGGGTGGAAGAACTCAGAGATGTGAAGGTAGGATCTCAAAGCGAAGGCACGCAAGATTCGCAAAACTTGATGGGAGTTTTCCAAGCATGGAGATTGCCAGAAGAAGAGAAGAAGAGGTTGGACATTCAATCTGTGGAATGGGTCCAGAAGCCTTTGGTCAAGATTGATTTCTCGCTCAACAGACGAGGTGGCGGAAGCAAGCGTGGGCGTGGTAATGGACGTGGTGGCCGCGGAGGTGGGCGTGGTGGAAGAAATGAGAAGAGATGAATTCAGGCATTTTACACTTAGCATAGACCTTACAAAATTTCCATCGACTTAGTAATTCATATACCGGCGCCTGGTCTCTCTCATGGATCCGTGACATCATTGAAGAGTGCTTTATGACGACTCTAAGTCTTGTTATAGTTACCTGTTCAGTATACGTTGTGCCTCACACTAGCTCTCTCGAAGTTCAATAATGCAACAATTGTTGGTAAGGAAAGATGAAGTCGGTAGTTGGTAGCTGCATGTTATACGGACATGAGATCGGAGTTTTGGGCGGAACGGCGTGGAGTGAACCCTCCGGCCAAGGACGTAATCAAGCATCACAGAATCGATTGCTAGGAGCAGAGGAGGAAACATGCCAGAAGCGGCGTTTAGGCAGCCAAATAACGCGTATATACCATGTTTATCGTAAAGAGCGTATTCGGAATATGAAGGCCGAATCACCTCATGATGGAGCCGCGGGGCAAACGTAAAGTCGTCATCATGCTTGGCCTATTACGCTGACATTCGAGGTAGCTATTTAGGTAGAGCTCTGCCGTTTGTGTGGATGATTCTTTTTATCCATCAGTAAAAATGAGGTTCTCACACATCCTACCTCTGGCCACATTGGGCGCTGCATTCGTTGTACCCAACGAGCAGGTATTTAGCAAACTCTCAATCGACGACACCACCCATGCTCGTGCAAACCAAGGAGCTTGGTCTGAGCAGATCCTCTCGGAGCTGAAGAATGACTATGCCGAAGCTGAGAAGGGTATCAAGGAAGCATCGAACAATGTCTACCACGCCCTTGATGAAGCTTTCAGCTCTGCTTCAGATGTTGGAAGCTCAATGACAACCAAATTCCAGGAGACTGCTTTCGATGCCAAGTCTTGGTTCGATTCTGCTGCCAACAAGGCATACGATGCTGCCTATGATGCTCTTGACAACCACGAGGATCATCCTCACCACCCTCCTCATCACAAGGATCCTCACCATGGTCACAAGCCCAACGAGACTGTCTGGCAGTTACTCAGCACCTCAAAATACACTGAGAAGTTTTCAAAGCTCATCTCCGACTACCCTGATCTCGTTGAGAAGCTGAACTCTACCGACTCTGGCAACTTCACCATCTTTGCTCCTGCCGACTCTGCATTCCCTGACCACCCCCCTCACCACAAGCCTAGCAAGGAGATGGTCAAGAAGTTTATCGAATATCACATCAGCAATGACTTCTACCCTGCTGGAAGAGTCTTGATCACTCATACTATCCCCACTCTTTTCGAGGGAGAGCACTTGCCTGGAAAGGCTCCCCAAAGACTGAGCGTTCACCTCGGATTCAAGGGTCTGACCCTCAACTTCTATTCTCGTGTCGTTGCCATCAACATCTTTGGAACCAATGGAGTCATCCACGGAGTCGACAGTCTGCTGATTCCTCCCCCAAGAGCCTTCAAGATTATTGATTTGTTGCCTTCTGAGTTTTCGACCTTCGAGTTGGCTCTTGGCAAGACTGGTCTTCTTGATGCCTACAACAGCACCGACCACCCCAGCGGTACCCTCTTTGCTCCCTCCAACTTTGCCTTCCAGAAGCTTGGTCCCAAGATCAACGGCTTCCTCTTCAGCGAGTATGGTAGAAAGTACCTCAAGGCATTGATCTTGTACCACGTAAGTACCTCTCTGTCCTTGTGGATGTAAGAACTATGCTAATCATGTTGTAGACCGTACCCGACAATGTTCTTTACAGTGATGCCTTCATCAAGGCCGAGGGTCATGACGGCATCCCTAAGGGTCATTGGCATGTTGATCTCCCAACCGCACTCGAGGACCATTCTCTGTCTGTGGATGTCGGCAGATACGGTGGTCTGATCGACATCAAGGTCAATGCCTTTGCTCGTGTCAGCGTTCAGGATGGTATCGCTGCCGATGGTGTTATTCAGGTCGTCAGCGACGTCCTCATCCCTCCCAAGAAGCTTGGTGGCGCCAAGCTTAGAGCTCCCGGGTGGTTCAGCTCTGAGAAGGAGCTCAACCTCGACGAGTTCAAGGCCAGATTCGAGCCTTACGTCGAGAGAATGACTGATCTCTGAAATGGAGCAGAGATTTCACACACCTGACACGCCCCTACGATCCTTATCTCTAATCATTATGTAACACCAGCGTCTGCCTGAGGCACGCATTATCAAATGCAAAGTGTGAACATTGAGAACTTCTTTCCAGTGCTGTGTACTGGGTATTATGTCTTGATCAATCCAGACGGTCACATGATGCAGACGATGAAAACCACCCCATGAGTTGAGGTAGCAGATACTAACACACTCATAAGACGAGAAGCATAGGAACGCTGGTGCACGAGTCAATACAAAAGACGGAGGAGAACAAGAGCCTAGAGAATTGGTCAAGAAGAAGAGTTGAGGCAGGGTGAGTAATGCAGCAAGAGTTGACCAATCACAGGGCAGGAATTGCGGAGAGGCTGGATGGACCTTGTCAAGCCCAAATCGACACCATCTTGTCCATTACCACTCACCCTCTCACTCTCGCTACACTCCAGCTTGGCTCTGGGCTCCGCCAAATCGCGTCATGGTCACACAGTAAACACGACACGGTCTCAGTCACAATGGTCGCCCATCTTCATCCGCGCTCGCGGTCCACCATGTCGCTGTTCAGCGGCTGTCTCGCAATCTGCTTTGCTGTCGTCGCCGCACCTCACATCCTACCGTGTCCGGTCGACAGAACACAACTCAACGACAGCCCACCGTCCGAAGGCGAGCGCAAACGCCGGAGACGCCGCAAGCAATCTGCTTCCACACCCGATTCAGACCTCCAAGACGACAACGACATGACCGAAATCCCTCGACCAACCCGCGAATGCCCCGTTCCCAAGCCAAGTGGTCTAATCGGTCAGGTCATGGGCTTCAAACCACAAGAAAAGCGACAGAATCCTACCGTCATTGTCCAGTCGTTACGAGACCGACACGCCAGAGATCAACACACAGCGCCCAAAGACGAGTCTTTGTGAAGAAAGAGAAAGACTCAAAACCCAATTCTTGTACATACTGTTGTACCCACGCATCAAGATCGACCACATTATACCCTTCTCTCCAAAATTGTACACTAGACGCATTCAAAGCAAAAAACAACAATCACGAACATCCACTGCCCGAGATTCCGTGTACTCCTCCCGGCGAGATGTAGCTACAGCTGCCAGTCCCCGTGTCTGTCGAGTTTTGCGCCGTCGTCAATGTGACATTTTCAAAGCTGATGTTGAAACACGGTTGAACTTTCGAACAACTCACACTCGCCGTGCGATTCTTCGATTCTTTGCCTGAGAGCCAGCCAGTAAAGTTGGCAAAGCCAATGTTGCTAATGTCCATCAAGCTTGTGCCCGCATAACTGCCATTGTCGCCCGAGTTTTGGTTGATGGTCGGTCCTGCGTCTGCGCCTTCGACATGGAAGTTGGAGAAGAGGATGTTGCGGACTGAACCCCAACCGCCTCCTCGTGGTTGGCCTGCGTTTTCGTAGTAGCCGTTGGCAGATGGGTTTTGAGGGACCAGTGCGCCAACCCATGTCTTGATGAGCACTGAGCCATGCATGTCTTCGTTCCACCGAATGATCTTTGTTACAGTCAGTCATCATTTCACTTCCCACCTCAATCACTGCATGACTTGCCTTGACATCGTCTACGACCACATTCTCGACCGTATTGTCCTCAAGATACTGTCCGACACTTCCAATAGCCATGCCGTTTCCACCTCTGCATGTCGCATTCTGGACGAAGATGTTGTAAGATCTCGGTTTGATGGCAATACAATCGTCACCTCCCTGATACACAAAATTCGTGAGACGAATGTTCTTCGAATCCATGGTATCTTTGCCTCGATATCAGCTCATACTCGGGACGATTCCGTTTACAAATACTGTACTTACCAAAACCATCCGTGTTTTGCACCCAATTCTGACTCGCATTTGCTCGTGTTGCCGTAGCGTTGCAGTACAATTCATCAATCCACATGTCTGTACCATTCATAATGTTAAAACTCCACAATGGTGGATCCTTGACAAAGAATTTCTTGACTGTCACGTCAGAGACGTTCCAAAAGACCAAAGGCATGGGTCTTCCAGGTACTGTATGTCCGGCTTCTGCAGTGTACCTGCTTTGATGTCAGTATCATATCATTGTCGATTCCACGAGACCAATGCTCTACCAGACATCACCGTTTCCATGAATGCCTCCGGTGCCATATCCATTGATGTTGATATGATCGCCTGTCAACACAAACGAAGCAGCATGGTTCTGAAAAGCAATTGGATACGTAGAACTGTTTTGTCTCCAATACTCGATATCAGGCGAGAACTAGGCACACAATTTGTCAACATACCATTCTCTCTTTTTTTTTTTTTCCTGTCTCGTCACTTACAGTCCAAATACCTTTCCAATCAATATTTACATCATTGACAACAGGATTCAGTTTCGAAGCAATATAGTAATTCTGGTCTTGGGGGAAAATTATGTCGCCTCCGTTTCCACATTTGCTGAATGCTTTGAGGATGTTGGGTACGTCGTTTGTGGTGCCTCCGTTTGCAGTGACTGTGCATTGAGGGCGTATTCCATGCTTGGAATAATGGACGCCTCCATTGCTAGCTGCTGCTAGTGGAGTAATGACAGCAAGTATGGAACAGAGAGTGGTCGAAATCATCCTTGGAACAAAGTGATGGAATGCTTGAATTTCCTCAGCTATCGTCTTCATGGACATGTCCATTGTTATATACAGTTAGTCGTACAAGGTTCTCCGCAGAAGAGATCTACCGGTTCTTGCTACAACGAAAGATGAGTCCTCATTTTCGCTCCAATCAACTCTTCCATACCCGTGAGGAGTTTATGCAGCATAGAGGCATGATTGACAGTGCTTGAAGAAACAAGCATTTAGCCACCTTGCTCGGCATGAGACACACCGAGACGGGCGAGACCTCCCGGAAAGGGAAGGAAGTAAAACATGGGGAAAGCACACACGCAGCAGCCACCCATGACGTATGCGTATAGGAAGGATTTGTGCACAGCTGCGAAAGCACCTTGATAAACAACAAGACATTGCTTGACTTGACAAGATGGTTGTTGCAGCATTGACGAGATCCAGATTTGTGGCCACCACCATAACACGCAGCTACATCCGAACCTTCGCGCGCGCGTACACCTCCACAGCACCAAAAAACGCAGCAAAGAATCGTCTCTACAACTCGTAAGAAAACCACCACCACCCCACCCACATCCGAAAACATGAGAGATTATTGATACAGGATCAAAAGTGTACGCTACGAAGATGAATTCGAAACCCTGAATCTGCTTTCGGCCAGTAGTCGCGTACCGTTGATTACGCTGTGGTCTGCATCCTGGTGTCCATCATGCAAGGTCATTTCTCCTCTACTCAAAGGACTCATTACCGAGGGTGTGGGTGAGGCTCAAGGAGGTGTTTCGTATGCTGAGATTGAGCTTGATTCTCCTACCCTTGGTGAATTGGCGTTGAGATATCAGGTATGAAATCACAACAGAGACTGTTTGTAGGGACTCTACTGAAATTGCCCAGGTCAATTCATTACCGACTTTGTTGGCTTTTGATAGGCAAGAAGCTCAGTTGGAGACCAAAGTTCACAAAGTGGATGATTTGAAGAATAGGCAGTTCCTCACCAATTGGATCGAGACTGAAGCAAGGCGCCACGGCGAGGGTGGTGCTGGAGGAAGCAGCTTGTTCAGCATATTTTCACGTTGATACATGTCTCGAGACATTTTACAGCAGTGTTTGTGCTGACGAGCCATCAAATTCTTGTTGGAGTGTTCTGGACATATCAGAGGAGCATACATGTAATGTCACACTCGCATCAACCCTTGCGGTCTCCTTGCGAGCGGTACAAGGAAATTCACAGTGCTAGAGCTACGCAAAAGGGACTCGACCAGTTGAAGGTAGCATGGGTATATATATGGTCTAGTAAAAAGACAACAATTTTGAATATGCCAAAAAAGCAAGGTAAGCATTAAAAAATCATTCATTATTGCACCATAAAACGCCACATGAATGAATACGTTCCATCCTCCTTTTTCTTTTCGTGTCAGACATGATAAGACCGTTCTTGCACCAGTCATCTTCCAAAAGAACTCTCGGTGGAACATTACGCAGCTCTCGAGAATACCCATGAAAAGCAAATAAAGAACATAATTAGAAGAACCACATGACAGGGTATCAATATGCAATTCGTGCGAGAAATGAAAAAGTTCAGAGGTTCCTCACGTAATTTCCTGTGGACTAGGCCTGATAATACAGTGCAGACTGGTTGGTGACGGGATTGGGTGCCACATACACGTTTTGGTATGGGTGAGATGGCATGGTGAAATCGGCGTTGGCAAACATGGGGTTGACCATACCGGCTGGTGGACGTCTGTTGACTGCTGGAGCCTGTGCAGGTGCAGGCGCAGCAACGGCCGGCATAGCAGTCGAGTACTGTCCGTATTGCTGTTGCATCGGAACTGGACTTGTGAGCAATGATGTTGAGACGGGAGCAACAGGTTGAGGTTCATCGCGCCAGCCCCATTTTTCCTTTAGTTCTTTGAACACAAAATTGATACGCCATCCAGTCTCCTTGTTGATCTTTTGGAAGATTTGAAGCACTTCCTCTTGCTCACGTCGGTCTGTCAAACACTCAGCGGCATGTGCCAAAGAGCGGATCGCTACACTTGCGACACCCCTGCGTATGATGTTAGTATAAAGAATATTCTGATACCTCGCAATCATGAGACTTACCTGTCTTTGACGTGAGCAGTAATGCCACAGATCATTTGCGAGTGGCGGTGCTGCATGTCATGCATTTCGGGATTATCAAGACCGAAGTACGGATGGATTTGTGAGAGAAGAACCATGACTGTATGGTAGAAAAGACGAGCAACGATAGTCGTACGCTTGATCAGCCATACTTCAGGGAAGCAGGATTTTGACGACGTGTGTTGAGGATAGAGATAAGCCATAGGATGCATGGTACGCGGGATGTTATCGTTCCAGGCGTCTGTCCAGGACTTGAGCTTCTGCCACTCGCCGTATCTGTTTTGGCGGCGCATCTCTTCATCGCGCTGATCTTGTTCCTGATGTCGAGGGATAGTGGCTCTGAAGTTGGCGACCTTGGCAACGATATACAGCATACGATGTGTCCAGATCTCCTCTCGACCGTTGTGTACTTCACGATTGAAGTCCATGTCGATGCCCCAGTCATCAGGATCCCAAGCGACTTGCCAGTTGAAGTGAAGACAACTCAAGACTTCGAGCCCAACATTCAGCCAGAAACACGCGGCACCAATGCCAGAAGAACGAGCGTTCCATCCACATTCTTTGATGAGAGCACGAGCACCGGCAATGTGATTCATTCTCTGCAGTGCCCGTTCACTCATGATCTCGTAGACATTCAAAATGACTGCCGTGGTAGCGCAGACAATGGTATCACGGTTTGGATTTTGCAGATTCTTGAGCAAGTATCTTGTTGCAGTGTCGTAATAGTGCAATGCCTTTTCTTCGCTGTAAGCAGAGTTGACAAGTACGAGGTGACGGGCACCACAGGCCAGGAAGGCATTTAGCAGCATGGGCTCTCCCAAAGAGTGGAAAGGCAGTAAGCGCGAGAACTGGAAGAGTCAGTATGTCGTTCGGACCAAGTTACAGGGCCATGACGTACATGCTTCATGGGATCCATGCTGTCCATCCAAAGACCGACTTCCTCGACAAAGACTTGCATGAAAAGGGTTTCTTCTTGAGTTGTCAAGAACTCTCGCCTCCCTTCGGCCGGATCTTCCTGATCTTGTTGCTGACTGTAGGCTGATATGGAGTTCCGCTGATGGTTAGAGTATGGGGAATCTTGAGCAGCGTGGTTCGGCGTGTTGTATGCGTCGTACTTTTGATCTTCGGTCGATGGGTATGATTCGGGGAGCATTCCCTGAATTGGCGGAAGAGCTTGGTATGGCATGTTCGGAGCGGACGGGGGAGCGGCTTGTGCTTGGGCATGAGCGTGTGCCTGAGCGTGAGCGTGTGCTTGGGCTTGAGCATGAGCATGAGCATGTGCTTGGGCGTGGGCGTGAGCCTGTGCTTGAGCATGGGCGTGTTGTGCTTGAACGTGTGCTTGAGCTTGAGCATGGGCATGGGCGACGGCAGCTGGGTTGTACTCGAACATGGGCATGCCCGTCATGTCGGTGGGTTGCATTTGGGGCTGGGCGATGGAGAGGCGTGACGGACGCGCTTCCTTTGCACCGTACTTCTCCAAACCTCCAACATACTCGGACGCAATGTCGCGAGATTCGTCCATAAAGTCTATCTTCCATTCCAGCGTGGGCGCCTTTTGCGGCGGGCCTTGACAGTTGGTGTCGATGAAGTTTAGACGCAGACCGCGTTTACACTGGCGATTCGACTTGCGGCAGTTCTGGCAGATGGGAGCTCCTTCGTCGCACTTGAGATGGCGCTCGCGACACGTCAAACATCCCGTTCTAACGCGCTTGGGTTTGGACACGGCGGCCGCTCCTGCATCTGCCATGGGCGCGTCGCCATTGCCTGCTGGCGCAGTCATGGAAGTGGGGGGAGGTCGACCAATTCTCCTGCTTTGAAGAGCTGCTGTTCGAAGGTGGAATCGAACGGCTGATGGCGAGTGTCGCTGAGTCGGGTTGATCGAGTCGGTTGGGAATGGGAAACAGTTGCCGATGTTTGATCAGTCACTTCGGACACGCCGCTTTGGATGTCGGTCAAGTCGCGTCTACCGGTCGGCACTCCTGGCGACACGGCGCTCGCTCAAGACTCGATCAGGTCAAGAGAGATGGAAACAGAGCATGAAGGTGATGGTCAAGTCAAAAGCGCGATACAAAGGTGGGAAGTCACTGCCGAGTTGATGCACGTCTGCACATGCCTCCTTCCCTCGTGAACGAGCTCGGACGCTCGCTTCCACTTTGCTCCTTCCTAATTCAATTCCTTCTCCATACTCGGGTTTTATGCATGTACTGACAAGCCGCCGCCCGCTTGCTTATGCAGCCTGCTTGACCATCGCTTCGAGTCGGATTCAATCCGTCTGCAAAGGTGCTGCTCGCTGCTCTCTTCACTCGCTTGCTTGAGACCCTTGGCTGCTCATTCGGCAATTTGAGCCCGCTTGTGAGCGCCTTCCCGCTGTCACCTGTCACTTTGTATCGACCACCTCTCATGATTCGTGCCTGAACAGCTTTCTTTATTCGGCTCCGTGCGTACACGACATGGCTCTCCTACAAAATTCTACTCTGCCTCCTGCTCAGCCAGCCTATGTGCTCAGGGGTCATAATGCACAGATCCACAGCGTCTGCTTTGTGCGTCATAACACACGTCTTTTGACTGGTGATGCAGAAGGCTGGCTCATCCTATGGAATCTTGCTTCCAAAAGGCCTGTCGCCGTGTGGAGGGGTCATTCTGCTGCCATCCTTGCCTTGTCGCCTTGGGATCATGACAGGTTGATAACGTGAGTAGCAGACACACTAGTCAAATACACCATCTCCCAAAATGCTGACCAAAGCCCAAGACATGGAAGGGACAGTAAGTTACGTGTCTGGCAACTTCGAGAGACGGACGAGTCTGCTTTTTCAATCGTTCCACCTATAGAAGACTCCGTCACACCGCGTCATGAGCCATGGTTATTGCATACCATCCCAGTGAACACTCTCAACTTCTGTTCATTCTCTGCATGCCAAGCTTCTCCATCAGAAGCTGCACAATTGTCATCGTCCGAGGTCGTCGATAGCGCCCTCTTCATTGCTGTGCCAGGCGACCGAGAGGGCGATATTGATGTTTACTCCCTCCCTTCAAAAACAAAGCTATCGACTGTTTCTCCACCAAAAACTGTGAAGCTAGGTAATTCGTTGACGTTTTTCTGCTCCAAATCGTCGCAACGACTGATATCAAAAACCAGGCATGGCCATGTGTGTCAAGATCTGGATCAAACAAGGTCGAGTTGTACTAATCGTGGGTTACGAGAGTGGGCACTGCTGCTTCTGGCGGTTTGATAACCACAGCAACCAATGGACTCTGCTTTCCACTATCAAGAGTCATAGCCAGCCAATCCTATCACTGGATATTGCGCAATCGCTTGCCCGATGTTACACATCTGCTGCAGATGCCGTGATCGTCAGCTACTCTCTCACAGACTTGGAGACTTCTCAACCCATAAAGACAATCGAGACCAAACACTCTGGGCAACAGTCTCTTCATGTCAGATCCGATGACAGAATTCTTGCTACGGCGGGTTGGGACGGCCGTATCCGTGTTTACTCTACCAAAACATTACGCGAACTTGCTGTGCTCAAGTGGCATAAACAAGGCTGTTATGCCCTCGCATTCGCAGATCTATACTCACCACCAACCCAAAATCTGGAGAATGGCGGTGGAGAATCTGATCAGAACGAAACTGTCAATACGCTGCAAACTGCCGGAGAGAGACGCAACACAAAAGCTCAGACAACACACTGGATAGCTGCTGGTTCAAAAGATGGAAAAGTCTCGCTTTGGGATATCTATTAACAACAAAAGAAACAACATGAACTAGCCAAGGTTGAACTCCGAAGCACCTCCTCCCATCATGGCCTTCGTCTTTGCACGCATGATTCTTGCTGCTTCCTGTGCATCAGTCATTTGCGGGCCATCATCACCATCGGGTGCAGATGGCTTTCCTGTAGAGCTCTTTGCACCCTTGACATTGGCCTTGTGACGAGAGTCCTTTGACTTTTTTGCATCCTCCTTGCCAGGACGTAGACCGGGCACTTTGATGCTACCAGGCTTATCTCTAAGCGCGAATGCCTTGGCCAAGTGACCGAGATGAAGAGTTTTGATGTTGAAGATTTCTCTCTCGGCGGCCACATGGGTGGCATATGCTCTGATGTGACTTTGATATGCACGACGAGCCTGCTCTAGGTGTTTGGGATTCTCGAGAGCCCATCTTTCAACGTCCAGTTGCCAGTCAGTTGCCTTTTCCTCCCACTCGCGACCAGAAGATACCGTGCCTGAGGTAGGCGTCAGACCCTTTTTCAACAGTTCGATAGCGTCATGTCTGGTAAGACCGTGTCCAGCATCGCGTCGGCCTTCTTTCAAAATGTCAACATATCCTTCCTCGTTGCCGGGCTGGAGGAAAATCAAGGCACGTCCATCTCTTCCTGCACGAGCCGTACGACCAATACGATGGAGGTGATCGTCCTTGCTGAACGCAGGATCGTACTCGATGACAAAGTCGACATTTGGCAGATCCAGACCACGAGAGGCAACATCGGTACACACCAAGACCGAGGCTTCCTTGTTGTTGGTGAATGCCTTGAGGGTGGACGTACGAATATTCTGAGGTAGAGAACCGTGCATTCTGAAGAGCGAGACGTCGTTGTCTTTGCCCGAAATGATCGGTGCAATGGCTTCAGTGCAAGCATCGTCAATCGAACCTCCTTGTCTGATTTTGCCTGGAGCCAGTTTTTTCTCATAGTTGGACAGTTCCTTCTCTTTTTCTTTCTTTGCAGCAGTTGTGATGGGGTTCATCTTATCCAGCTCGGACAATTCAGGATTCTTCTTTCTTTCCTCTTTCGCTTCTGATCCAGTAATTTTCTTCACTCCACCACGAGTCAGAACCTCAAAGTGAAAGTCAACAGAGTCAGCACATGACATGAATACGATCGTCTTCATGACGGATCCCTTCCTGGCAAATGCTCGTCGGAGAATGGCAGCGAGTGTGACAAGTCGCAACTTGGCAGGAACGACTGCATATGATTGTTTCAATTGAGCAGGAGCCGAGAAAGCATGACCGTTCTTTTCTGCGTCTTCTGCGTCTCTAGGCTTCTCGGCTGAAATCGAGACGGCTTCCTTCAATGTGATGTTGCCCAATCTCTCAACGTCCATCTTGATTGTCGCAGAACACAAGACGGTGGTTCGTTTCTCGGGCAAACCAGGGACCGGCGTTGACTGGACCTTGCGCATGCGCAGATTCAGCAGAGAGACGATCTTCTGGATATCATTCTCGAAACCCAGCTCCATCAAGCGATCACCTTCATCCAGGACCAACCACCTCACGTTGCTGACATCAAGTCTTTCAGTATGCTCCAGATGATCGACCAGACGTCCAGGAGTGGCCACCAAAATGTTCAAACCCTTTCTTAATCTTGCCTTTTCGGATTGTTTCTTTTCTCCACCAATGACTGTTCCGGCAACAATCCAATGTGCGGCTCCGAGAAGAGACTCCAAGACTGTGGAGATCTGCTTGCTGAGTTCACGAGTAGGGGCCAAGATGATGGCGAACAGTCCAGAGTCTCGCGTGAGGCCACCAGTACCACCGTTGGCTTTTCTGGCTGTCTCTGACATGGTGACTAGACGCTGTACGATGGGCAGGAGATATGCCAGGGTTTTACCGGAACCTGTTTCTGCTTGAATGAAAGCGTCTGAATCGTCTTTTACTAGCTGGGCGACAGCCTTTGCCTGAATGGCCGTCGGAGCCTTGATGTTCATCTTGTCGAGCAGGTGGCGGGCAACATTTGGTGACAAGCCCAGGGAGGTGAAGGTATCGAGTTCTGAGCTGAGGGGAGCATTTGAAGGCTGGACTGGTTCGGCATCTTGGACATCCTCTTCCTCTTCGACTGGCGCGGTGGTGGCGGTTGGATTGTAGGTGAACAAAGAAGAGATGACGTCCTTCGGGCGTTGTCTAGGAGCATTACTGGCGTCTCTAGGACCAGTACGGCCAGTGGTATGTGTAGGTTTGTATTCGCCTCCGTCTGTCTTTTGTCGCTTGAAGGGTCTGGGTTCGGAATTGGATCCTGAGCGGACGTCGTTTCTGACGTCGTTCTCTTTCTTGTAATCCGGGTTGTTCTTGTTCTGGCCGTATTGCAGAGCCTTCTTGGCCGTCAAGCGGTCCTTCCAGCGGCCGCCCTTGTATGTGGTAGTTTTGGGAGCCCAGGGCTGGTCACCCACAGCAAAATTCAACAGCATTCCATCGTCGGCCATGGCTCCTGATTTGATTGTCGTCGAGAACAAAAATGTTACGAGGGTGCAAAATTTCCAAGCCTCATGCAACGGCAGCATCTGCAGATCCGGGGTCGCCGCCAAGCTTGGACCAGCCCACATGCTCTGTCTTTACACCCATCACTCATCACTCATCGCAGTGCAGATAAACAGCTGAAGCAGACATTATTGTTGACTATTGCCTCTATGAGAGCATGCTGTGTACTCGTGCCATCAAAATCTATTCTTACGACAATCCAGACAACCACCACAAGGCATTGCACCTCTGAACGAATCCCCTCTGCCATGATTCTCTCCAGAGCCCCACATGGACAGCGCATCGCTGGTGATTCTTTGTCCACTTCAGCTATCCTAAATGCGCCAAAATGAGCACCGTGGCTTTTTGGTGAGGGATCGCTCACTAGAATTGCTCAGTTCTGTATAGCCGTGTCTCAGATGGGCCATGTTTGATCTGTCTTCATATGACAGCCCGCAGCTGAGAACCGAGAAACCGTTGAACCATGACGTCTGCCCAAACTATCAGCAAATGCGACCTGTGCCGCTCTTCTGGGACCTGCATATCAAGAAAAAAACCTCGAGGTTTTTTTTGTGACAACTAATCTAATCCTTAACCTTCATTATGGCTCAGCGTATGCGAGCAGTTCAATATACCTCGGTCCAGGGTGGCCTCGAGAAGAATCTACGCTACACCGAAGACGCCCTGGCACCTCAGCACGATGAACAAATGCAACGCGGAGACCACATTATGGTTGAGGTCATCTCTGCTTCTATCAACCCCTTGGACTGGAAGATGCCCGAAACCCCAGTACTTGGAAAAGCCTTGACCTACTCGTTCACCTCATCCGCCGCCATCCCTGGCATGGACTACTGCGGAAGAGTAAAGTCAACCGGTTCAGTCATTGACAGTCTCAGCATTGGAGAATTGGTTTATGGTCGTCTCACCAGACCCACATCTTCCGGTACCCTGGCTCAATACGTCAACGTCGAAGCTGGGACGTGTATACCTCTGCCAGAAGGCGTCAACCCCGATGATGCTTCTACGCTCGGAATCTCCGGCGAGACGGCGTATCGCAGTATCGTACCGCACGTCAAGACCGGCGATAGAGTTTTTATCAATGGAGGCTCATCGGGTACTGGTACCTATGGCATCCAAATCGCAAAACTGCTCGGATGCCATGTGACGGTATCTTGCTCGACATCAACCATCGAACTTTGCAAGCAGCTTGGTGCAGATGAGGTCATCGACTACACAAAGACAGACATTATTGCGGAACTCATCGAATCTGGCAAGACAGAGCCCTTCCAGCTTGTGGTGGACGACGTTGGCGAACCCTCAGATCTCTACAACGAATCTCACCTCTACCTCGATTCCGAAGGCAGATACATCTCAATCGGCAGCAAAAATGATATTCGTTCGCTCGCTCGCCGCACACTTCCAACATTCTTGGGTGGTGGAAGGCGTAGATCTGAACAGGTTCACGTGCTCCTCGGATCGCACCGCGACGATTTGGTACAGCTCGGCAGATGGATGGCTGAAGGCAAGATCAAGGCTGTTATTGATTCAACCTATCCTTTGGCAGACGCAGCTGAAGCATACGGAAAGTTGAAAGGCGGGCACACGCATGGCAAGATTGTGATTCGGGTGGGTGCTAAGCATTGAGTGCGGTATTCGATTAGTTTTCGAGACGATATACGTACAAACGACATCTAATAGACATGTGACTTTCTTATTGACTTGGAAAAGATGAAGCGTATTTTGAGGCACAAGCACGGGTACTGCCCATACTCAAAACCACCGCGTACTGTCCATACTCGATCCGAGGCAGCTGCAATTTCCCTTGCCAAAATGCTGACAATGGGTTGAAAAATACCACGTCAACCTCGCAGCGCGGGGAGAAGAGAAGCTCAATAACACAGCGCGTCGCATTTTACGAGTTGGAAGTGCAGACGTTCCCAGGCGCATCAACATGTCGTTTCCGAGTTGCCGCAACCTTCGAGGTAGAGTTACTTGCTACATGCTCTGATAGATAGGCCGGCATCAGCTAAGATTCGATAGCACTACTAGGATGCCGTGTCTCTTCACAGGTGACTGCCAGACGTGCAATACACACATTCCGCGAGGTCCAACCACTCCGCACGTTCAGGAAAGAGCTTCAGGAACGCAAGAGGACAGTGGGCTTCGTGCCCACCATGGGCGCATTGCATGAGGGCCACATCTCGTTGATGCGCCAAGCGGCAGCCGAAAACACAGATGTCTTTGTGAGCATCTACGTCAATCCGACTCAATTCGGCGTCAATGAGGATCTGGACAGCTATCCCAAGACATGGCAGCAAGATGTGGAAAAGCTACAGACTCTGGACAAGGAACTCGCAACTCGGACAGACTCTGGTCGCATCACTGCAATCTTTGCGCCCATCACCAAGGTCATGTATCCAACATTGCCGCCGTCTTCCGAAATCTCGGGTCCTGGATCATTTGTCACACTGACACCACTGGGCAGCCTGCTCGAGGGTGCTTCACGTCCTGTCTTCTTCCGCGGTGTTGCTACAGTGTGTATGAAACTGTTCAACATCGTCATGCCCGAGCGCGTGTATTTTGGTCAGAAGGACGTACAGCAGACGGTCGTCATCAAGCGTATGGTCAAGGACTTCCACATCGACACCGAGGTCAAAATTGGCCCTACAGAGCGCGAGACCGACGGTCTGGCTATGAGCTCGAGAAATGTCTATCTAGGTGCACGACGAAGAGAAGTTGGAGTCGTCTTGTCACGAGCCTTGAAAGCGGCCGAGAAGAAATATATCCAAGGAAAACGTCTCCGCGCAGATATCCTATGGCCCGCAAACGAGGTCTCGACGAGCAAGATGATGGAGCAAGACGACCTGCCGCCGTCCAAGCGTGCGAGGATCGAGGTGGACTATATCTCACTAGCCGACCCCGACACTATGGAAGAGATCGAGGTAGTAGATGCTTCGAAAGGTGCTATTCTCAGTGGGGCTATCAAAATGTTGCCTCTTGAGGAACCCCAAGAAGGAGAGGATTGTGGTTTAGGCGGCGGTGCTGTCCCAGTCAGACTGATTGACAACATCATCCTCCAGCCGATCACATGAACACCTCATACATGTTCATGAATCTAGAATAATACCATCACTGCGCAAATGCATAACATGATTCAGTCACGGGTCAAGACCATCTCAAAAGACACGCGTGGGTATGATAAAATCAGTATTGTAGATCAACGAACCTGATTTGCAAGACCTTGTGTAACTTCGGAGGATTTGATATGCTGAAGTAGATCAGATCAACAAACCGACGGAGAGTCGGTGCTTAGATACTACCGGTATTGTTGTCGTCGTTGTCGTGCACGTTGGCGGTTCGTAGATCCCTGCCGAGAGCAGATGCTTGAAGTCCGTAGCGGGGAAGCCTTTTTCAACACCTCATGACGATATTGCTGCATATCTGCATGCTTGATCCTTGACAGCCCTGCCGTCTATCTGTGGAAGCAACAAGGCTTCTTCCACGGTAATGGCATGGTTCGACCGCCTATTGTTACACAGCTGTCACTTGTCAGACACGGATTGTGTGGAGCAAAGATCGATTTGCACTCCCATATCTGAGCAGCATGGGCCCATGCAGATTTCAATCCTGAGTAGTATTGGAAGTGACGATAGTGAATGGGATATGCTTAACAGACTTATCATGTCAGAGCAAAGACCAGGAATCGCCATGGTAATTTTCAGGTTAGCCTGCATGACTCTTACATACATCGGCTCTCCAACAGGCAAACTTCGACCACGAGCATCATCAATGATGTGAGTGCGCGTGTTACCCTCCTTCACGACGGTCCACCTCTGATCCTCTTGTGGTCTTTCTCTGGCCGAATCTCACTAGCCGGACAAACGGCATCAACCTGCCTCCGATGGATGCCTCGTGGATGCGTAAGTGTAGTGGAGTAAGAGTGGCAGGTGTCTTGACCTTGTTTTCGTCCACTTGATTCGTATTGATGTGCTTTTATTGTTTTTCTATCCCCAGCCCTTCCCAGCCACTACTTTTCTCTCTCTCTCTCTCTCTCTCTCTCTCTCTCTCTCTCTCTCTCTCTCTC
>RZIQ01000021.1:107444-328199 GCA_003992365.1 Aureobasidium sp. P6
CTCTCTCTCTCTCTCTCTCTCTCTCTTGCAATCTAGACGGCCATGGTGAGTGATGTCCAAAACGTCCCTGCATCTCCTTGCGCAGAAACGACGACAGCTTTACACAAAACGAATAAGCTGATGACAAGACCAGTCTTCCAACCATGAGAGTCCGCCATATCGGCCAGAAGTGCAGAGTCTGGGTGGTTCTCCCACCAAGGCCATCGACATACCAGTATGTGCCGTCTTTATGGTCTTGTACATCATCGCGGGTGCTCTGCACTTTTCGACATTCTTGAAGAACAAGAAGGCAGGGAAAAAATTCATCTTTGGTGGAATGATGTTTGGTAGGAAGATCGCATTCTCTTGTTGACAAGGTACAACATAGCTTACACGTCGACCCAGGTCTTTGCAAGATTCGAATCGTAACGTGCAGTCTTCGGATAGCATGGGCTTGCTACAATCGCAACATCAGACTCGGTATTGCGGCCCAGATATTTGTCAACATTGGTGTTGTTCTGCTGTATTTTGTCAACCTCTTCTTCACACAACGCATCGTCAGAGCACAACATCCCAACTTTGGATGGAGCAAGTTCTTCACCCCGTTGATTCCAGTCGTCTGTGGCATTACGGTCTTGACCATTATCGCTCTTATCGTTGCCCTGATTCAGTCTTTTTACACCTTGGACAGCAACATTCACCGCATTGACCGGATCATCGAACTATACGGACCTACAGCATTCTCTGCCATTGCCTTTTTGCCCGTGGTCATTATCACTCTGTCGTCACTGCTCCGATTGATCCCAAGCGTTCGCGGCCAAAAAGCAATGGACAAGTTTGGGGAAGGAAAGATGAGAACAAAAGTTCTTATCGTCATACCTAGCGCG
Source organism: Aureobasidium sp. P6 (assembly GCA_003992365.1). Taxonomy (NCBI): domain Eukaryota; kingdom Fungi; phylum Ascomycota; class Dothideomycetes; order Dothideales; family Saccotheciaceae; genus Aureobasidium; species Aureobasidium sp. P6. The sequence continues at coordinate 108,311 of RZIQ01000021.1, forward strand.
ATCCTCCTCACACTTGCCGCTGCTCTCAAAGCCGGTACAGGTTATCTGCCACCGGTACCCCTCGTCACACCCAGTAGCAACCCAGCAACACCTGAAGCCGTACCCTGGTACTTCAACCGCGGCATCTTCTACGCGTTCGGCTTTGGCGTGGAAATCATCATCCTGTTCTTTTACATGGCCATGAGGGTAGACAAACGCTTCATCATCCCCGACGGCGCAAAGGGACCTTACAGCTACGCCGGCGGCTTTGTGTTTGCAGGCGAGAGCGGAAACGAAAAGAACAGATTGGGTCAACGCGATTCGACTCGCAACCTTACTGGCAGCTCGCAATCTTTGCAATCGTGGGGCGGATCGACGCGCCGTGGAAGGAGCAAGGCTGCTTCTGTCATCAGTTGGGGTGGCATCAGTCAGGCGGATACCGAGATGGGTATTGGTGAGGATGGTATCGAGCCTGTGCCTTATGTGTCGAATGACGATGCAGAGATTGGTATGCCCGCGAGTATTGCGGGTGCTGAGCAAGAGATGGGTTGGGATTCGAAGAGTGGCAAATGGAGACTGAGGCCAGTTTCCAACATGTCTGCCGTCTCGACTGCGGCGCCAGTCACGGCCAGAGAAGATGTCTAGGTGTCGGCAAAGGACGGACAAGACATGTTTTCAAGGGCGAATTTTGAGTATCAAAGCGTGGAGTTTTTGTTCTTTTTGTCGTAAAGTCGGGTTATTCATGTAGATAGGCTCGTCTTCAGTCTTTTCTGACGATTCTGATGCCATTGTCAGTGTTGTTTTTCTTCTTGTTCAAAAATGCGGCCTGCATGGCTTCTAGATCTTCATCGTCATGCAGGTCGTTGGCGGCTGTGTGTGTATGTTGTTGCGACGACGGCTCTTGTGCAGACACGCGGCGCACTTCTGGTTGGCCATGTTGACGAGCTTCTTGAGCGCGCTGCTGTTCCATCTGTGCGCGCTCCATGTCATCAAACTCACGACGTCTGTCGATCCAGCGCTCTTGGACATCGCGGACATCGATTTTACCACCCCAACCTTCTTGCATGGCGACCTGCCAGACTGAATCGTTGGTTCCCTTGTCTGTACCAAAGACGTAGCCGCTGGCTCGGTCAACAGCATGCAATAGATTGGTCATGGAAACCTTGTCTTCGACTGCCAAGGTCTCGAAGGCGACCAGACCAAAGTCGGCGATGAGCTGAATGAGAGCCTCGTTCAGTCTTGTGAATTTTGACTCTGGGAGCTTTGGTATATCACCACTCTGGGCATTATCCACCATGTTTTGGAGCGAAGTGTTGTTTTGCTCGGCTTCCAGGTGGGGTAATATGTAGTCTAGATCTTGGACTTCGGTGTAGTAGTCCAGGTTGAATGGTAGAGGTTCCGAGATGTTTGCGAGATTGTCGATTTTGGTCAAGACATTGACGAGAGGGAAGGGCAGGTGCAGCATGCTGCGTAGACACAAGAGCAGCGAAGAGATGTACAGAGTAGGACGGGAGAGGGTGAGAGAATCGAGAAGGTGGACGACTACCAACTGTGGATTGTTAGGCTTGTTACAGGAGCATGGGAGGGAAGGAACGCACTCTATAGCCAATCTTTTCGAGACGATGGAACAAATTGGGCATTGTATTGTGATGGGTAAATAGCTCGACCTGGCCCGGACAGTCGAAAAGAATGTACGAGTCGCCGAGTTGGTTCAAGCCTTGTTCAAGCCATTCAAAATTCTCTTGCAGCTCTTCAAGGGCATACATGATACCGCCATTGGGACCCAACTCTTCCTGTTCCATGACATCGTCTAGTGAGACCAGGTCGCGGATGTCGAGGGCGCATGGATATGCAGTCTTATCGTTGGCCGGGTCGAGGTTGACGACGGCGCATTTGCGGTCGATGGCTGTGAGGAACTGGTGCATGCCATCGCAATACGTCGACTTGCCGGCACCGGGTGGGCCGATGACCAGTTGAGCAAACGGCATGGTTGTCTTGTACGAGGAAGGTGCAGACTACGGTATGGTTGTCTTGTACGCGGAAGGTGCAGACTACGGCATGGTTGCGTTGTGCGAGGAAAGTGCAGAACTACAACATGGTTGCCCTTGCCCCGCAAAACACGGCCAAAGATTCAAGTCTACACAGATGAGCTCAGCTGCTTTGGCATTCACAGTACCTCAACATCAAGCACAATGAGCGGCCAAATAGAACTCGCACATGCGCCGTCAGACGCCATCTCGGCCGTCCGCTTCGCTCCCTCGTCGCCCTCCCGACTGCTGGTCGCCTCGTGGGACCGCCATGTCTACCTTTACGACACAAAGTCATCCGACCACGGCTCGCTCTTGCGCAAGGTCGAGCACCGCGCCCCCGTCCTCGACGTCTGCTTTGGTGAAGATGACAAGACCGCCTTCAGTGCTGGTCTGGACTGGGACGTCAGCAGCATCGATCTCGACACCGGCGACAAGACCGTCCTGTCATCACACCAAGCCGGTGTCAAGTCAATCGTCTATTCACATCACCACCATCTGCTCATCTCGGCCTCGTGGGACAGCACTCTCCACGTCCACATCCTCAACCACGCCAGTCTCGCCCACGCTCCCGCCACCATCCCGCTACCCTCCAAGCCCTTCTCCATCTCCTTGACCCCCACCAAGCTCGTTGTCGCCATGGCCTCACGTCACATCTTCATCTACGACCTGGCTTCCCTCAGGATGCTCACCTCCCAATCCGCACCATCTCAAGAGTCCGGAAACCAGAGCGTCATCGACATTCAGCCCTGGCAACAACGCGAAAGCAGTCTGAAGTTCATGACACGCGCCGTCTGCTGCATGCCAAACGATCAAGGCTATGCGCTTTCCTCCATCGAGGGCCGCGTCGGCGTAGAATGGTTCGATCCCTCGACCGAGTCTCAGAGTCGCAAGTACGCCTTTAAATGCCACAGACAGGCCGATGAGGGCGTCGACCTTGTCTTCCCCGTCAATGCCCTGGCTTTCCACCCTGTCCACCAAGGCACCTTTGTCAGTGGAGGAGGCGACGGCTTTGTCGTCCTGTGGGACGGTGTCACAAAACGCAGGATCCGCCAGTACCAAGCATATCCATCCAGTGTCTCGAGTCTCTCATGGAGCTCGGACGGCAGATATCTAGCCGTTGCCATCAGCCCTGGCTTTGAGGACGGAAACGAGGTCATCTCGCAGGGTCAGGTCAAGTTGTATATTAGAGAACTCGCCGAAGGAGAAGCAAAAGGCAAAAGCGCAAAATAGAGCGAAACGACCAAAACTCGGAGCGTGGGATTTGATACATTAGCGTAGGCGTTTTTTTCGTCCTGTTTAGACGTGAATTCATGCTTGTCTCCATGTCCTTTCTAATCCTCGTCCATCTCATCTCCTTCATCGTCGCTGATGATGCCCATGCTTGCTCCTGCAGCGGTATTGTCATTACTCAGCATCTTGTCCTGCAGCAGCTCAGCACTTTTTCCTCGTGCCGTTGCTCGCAAGATGGCAGCCTTGGCCCTCCTGATGGCCTCCTCTTCAGCTTTACGGATGGTTCCTGATACCCTGACGACCTGAATCACACATTCCTGGTCGATGGGACGTGGCAAATGTGTGACGAAGCTCAGAGCCGCCCATACAAGGCGATAATGCGCGCGCGACACTCGGACGATAGCCGTGGACGTGGCCGGAGAAAGATATTTAACTTGGGCGCGAACGTCAGTCTTTCTCCTACATGACCTCGCAATGGCAAGCAGGGCTCCAAACTCACCAACAAGACTGCTTGCAATCATGCCACTCCCATAGTCACCAAACAAGTCCGCCACGCCATCTCTGATCATACGCCCAAGCAATTGTGCTGTAAGTTTGTCCGAAGACGGTCGATGGAACGAGACTACATCCGGTGGTTGCCCAGTTTTTGTGCTAGGCTTGGTGGCAGAGCATGCGTCTTCCGGGTAGAGAATGTGTACGAGCAGGTAACGGTGCTTCAATCGGACCATGATGACGGGTGCAGGCGCATGTGATGGATGCTTCGTGTTGAGGCCGTGTCTGCAATCAGCATTGTATGTCCGAAAATACAATCCGGTCAAGTCATGGTGCTTGTCCACAATACTACTTTGCTGCCACAGAATCGCCTACTTTTGGGTGTACAAAATGTGGGGCTTGGCGTTTCGCATGTGATGCTTCATCCACAAAAGTATTCATGTATCATCTGCAGCAGAACTCGTCGTTTGCTTTGACTGATGCTATTGCTAGGCCTACCTATGCACGCTTGGTCCTCTTCTTGCGCTTCTTGTTCTTCTTTGACTTTTTGCTCTTCTTCACGGCAGGCGCGACAACATTGCCATCATCATCCAGCTGCTCCTCATCTTCATTGTCCGACTCTTCTCCATCCTCTTCAGAGTCTGAGCCGTCTCTGTTCTCTTTTGCTTGTCGCAACTCTTCCTTCCTTGCCTTCTTTTCCTCGGCTTGTTGTTTCAGCTTCTCTTCCCTCCTGATTGCAGCTCCGTATTTTTGCTTGACTTCCTTTTCGAATGCCTCCTTCTCAAGCTTGAATAACATCATTGTCGCTCTTGCATCTTCAACCGAACTGTGCTCTCCACCCTGGATTTCCATTCCGAGGAACTCTTTCGCCAACTTGCGTAGCGCAGGTGCTCTTCCCATTGACATTTTTCGGAACTTTGCATGTCGTGCTGTATCTCGGATGTCTCTTTTAGGATGTGACAGAAGCAAAACGTCCAAGTCATTCTTCAATGCATGTCCAATCAAAATCTTTCCTTCTAACAGACCAGCCACCTCTTTTTGTACTTCGGAGAATGGACGAGCCACGTCTGCTTTGAGATGATGAGGGCGAATACCGCTGACGAAGGTACGGTAGTCCGTGACTTCGACACCTGGTACGGGCTGCACGAAACTGTCGTAGATCTGTTCGCCGTGGAAGTTGACGATCGACACGCGGGCAAGGACGTTGTCGTCGAGGGGTCCTGTGCCGACCATCTCGCAATCGATGGCTAGGAACTTTCCGGGCTTGTGTGTCGGATGAAGGCCTTGGTTGACGAGCGAGTCTGTCGAAGTCCGTGTTGAAGAGGCCGTTTCGGCAGGTTGTGCGGCTCCTGCATTTGAACCTGTTCGCGGTGTAGAGGCCGGCGACTTGGAGGATGTGACACCCATCTTGCTCCTCCTCTGTGCGTAAGACGGCTTCAGCTCAGTCTTTGCTCTTTTCTTGGTAATCTTGAACTTTTCGTCTTGCGAATCCGATGGTCTCTTGCGCTTCACGCCCGGGCTGGCGACATCGGGCTTCAAAGTCTTTCTTAATCTTTCCCAGTTGCTCGATAGTTTTCCGACCTCGACTTGGGCCATCTTCTGTGTGTGCTGCTGCTTGGAGAAGGGCGAGACGTCTGATGGTCTTGCTACTAGCAATTAATTTATTGAAAGCAAATTTATTAGCCCGACACGCGTGGGTCAATGCGGCTTGGCATCACATGCAAGACCGGCTATAGAGGCTGAAAATGATCAACAGGTACGTGTGCAACATCTTGTAGTTACACTTCTTTTCGAGCACTGAGCAATCGATGCATCGAATTTGTGACATTAGTGCAAGCCTCTAGAAGACCTGCCGGATCACACTCACGCTCCGTTTCATCCGACAGGCTCCACACCTCTCAATCACAAGCCATGCATTATCACATGCTCTTGAAATTTCACATGCTTTTGAACATGGTGTGATGTCATGATCGTGTCAAAAAGTCCTTCAACCAGCATTTTATGTTTGCGAGGTCAGCAACTTCTCATTGTTTGATGAGTTACCTACCTGTCTTCCTCCCTTTTACATCCAACGTCATTCATAATCATGCCCTCCGCCATAGAACTTGGTGCTCCTGATCGCAAGAACGGCGATTTGACTGCTACTGGAGACTCGAATGAACTCCTCTCTCTTCTTCGAGATCAGATTAGCAACTTTCCTCCCGGCAAGCAATACAGTATCGCTATCAAAGAAGTCCCTGTAACGGTCGAGCGTCTGCCATACTACCCAAAGGAAGGAGATCGTCTTCAAGATCCTGGAACCGCCCGTGCGAATATCGCTGCTTCAAACGAGAGTCCAAACGGAACATCTCAGGACGACTGGGCTGAGAAGCACCAGCACCAGACTGTATGCATCTAGAATTTAGATGGCCATGGCTACTACTCACATTCTCTAGGTCGTACAACAGCACGTCGTATACTGGGACAAGGACGAAGATGGCATCATTTGGCCTTTGGATACCTATAGAGGCTGCCGTGCCTGGGGATGGAACCCAGTCCTTTGTCTGATCGCTACTTTCCTCATCAACTTTAACCTCTCCTACCCCACATCACCCTCCTGGATTCCCGATCCATTTTTCCGCATCCACATCTCAAACTTGCACAAAGACAAACATGGCAGTGACTCAATGAGCTATGACAACGAAGGCAGATTCAGTGAGTCCATAAACGGCTGCACCATGTTTCACCACTGCTAATAATGCATTGTGTGCAGGACCTCAAAACTTTGAAGATTTGTTCGCCAAGTATGACAGAGGCAACAAAGGCGGTCTCGATGCCTGGGACCTCGTCAGAATGCACAAGGGCCAAAGAATGGCCATGGATTTCTTCGGTTGGAGTGCATCTTTCTTTGAGTGGCTTGCAACTTATCTCTTGCTTTGGCCTGAAGATGGTATCATGCGCAAGGACGATGTTCGCAGGGTTTTTGATGGCAGCATCTTCCAATTTAAAGCTGACGAGTACGCTGAGAAGAAGAGGTATCACGGGCGCACCAATTCAAGCATCGAGAAGAGGAAAAAGCTGGCCTAGAGGTTCGTAGAGCACTCACGCTCGCAATGGTCAACAAATCTCCTATGTGATTCGTAGTTTGGTCTCATCAGTAGCTTAGATCGAGTCTACGATTCAGTCATTCACACACGAGATATCATTCTCTCAACACTCAACATATCAAGATGGCATGATCAAGGCAAAAGAGCATCGATAACGCCGCGCTATGACGGAACCTTCTAAGAAAACGAAAACGAGCCTGCATGCTTTTGAGATGCCACGCCACTTCTAGTTCCAGTTTGGTACAACTCTCTTTGCGTATTTCATGAACTTCCAGAATCCAACCGCCCATTCCACACTTCCTTCGGGATCGGTGACTCTTTCCGGCCAAGCAATACCAGCACCGAAAAGACCAGGGATTTCCTTTCCTTCCACGTTCTTGAATGCTCCAGTGTCGGGTTGGTAGTTGTACGTCATGTCAGAGCCAGCAGTGTCTTTCAGTCCTGGCAGAGGATCCCTAGTGTACCCAATCGCTTGTACGTATCGATCGCATCCAGAGAGGTGTGTCTCGTATGTCTGTGTCTCGTTCTCCTTTTCATAAGCAACCTTGGTGATGAAGTTGCTCACTGGCGAAGCATCGAACTTTTCGGGTTCCAAATTCTCCTTGGCCCACGCTGCTGCCGCGCCTTTGAGCCCGGTGTTGTCTCGCTTGATCCAGCCGTCCATGAACTCGGCATATCTGAGAGGGTGTCTAGTGAACCATTTGATCCGTAAGTCGGGATGAGTGGTGGAGGCGAGGTTGTAGAGGTTGATGAGGACCAGAACGGCACTGTGAGATGCGCCAATCACAGCGACCGTCGTAGGCTCTTTGGAGATTGCTTTGGATAGGAGGGTTGGGCTGAGAGCATGATCTAATTCCAGAGGTTCGATGTTGGGAACAGAGACTGGGAGTTGTTGGTTTGTAGGAGAAGACCCGGTGCAAAGGATAACTCGCGATGAGATGGCTCTACTCGTCTCACCGTTAGAGAGCTTGATGTTGACAACCCAATGGTTGGTCGAGCTCAAAGTTGCATCGGTAACTCTGCCCTGGCGGGCCTCAACTCCGGGTGCTTTCTTCAAACCTTCGGTAAGCATCAGGCACATGTCTGCAGCATGACCAAGATCGCATCCTGTGTCCTGAGGCAGTCCGCGAAGGTAATCAACGGCATGTGGCGACGGTGTTTCTTTCAAGATTTTCTGAAAAGGTGACACGGCTTCGGCGAAATCCACAAACAACTTCACCTTGGTATTCCTACTTTTTCATTAGCATATGAAGTGCAGTATGGTGAGTTCAATGTGAGACTCACGATGGCACTTCTCTGTATGCCTTGTTTACTCTGCCAGCCTCAAATAGATCATCCACCCATAACACGGGACCAACTTTTCTTTCCAGGAGATTTCCCAGCACAGTAATCCCTGCCGGCCCACCGCCACAAACTACCGCTGCGTATTTGGTTCTGTGAACAGACATGTCGGATGCAAGCCGTGAGAAAGAAGATGGCGTGAAAGATGATCCATAAGACGCACTATCTCGCGAGCAGTTTATTGAGAGCGTCCCCGAAGAACCCCTCAATGCTCGCCGAGGAATCGATCCTCCAAGGACACGCCCTGCAGTGTTGTTCGTATATGCGCGACACAGTGGCCTTGTCAGTTGCTGTCGCGTACATGCATACGAAGCGAGCAAGCCCGCGTGTGATAACGTCGGAGGCATGGAGTTGGATAAAGATGGGAGTCTAGAGGAGAATCAATGCTGGAGTGTGAATGGTCAAGAATCTGAGAGATGTACCAGGGTCTGATGAAGGTTATCAATCCAAGCAAAGACCCGCTTTTGCCACGAGTTTCGTCCAAGCGCTGCGCACGCCATGCAACCTTTTCTCGACGTCTCAACTCTCGATAAAGTGGACCCCAATCATATGTTCATCCATCACGGTGGTTTCTTCGAGTGTTGAAGTAAGTAGAGGCCAATGCTGCCACGCTCGCGAGATGTCACTCTTGCACAAAGCATGATTAGCATGAATTTCCCGGCCGGGCTCCTCGTTCAGAGTAATGCGCGGGGTTATTCCCCCTGGTCGGCTTTATTCTTGAGCAGCTGGCGTTGTTCTCCTACAGGCCAAGGCATGTGATAATCGCCGACGTTCACGGCTTCTAAAGCATTACGTTTATGTGCTTCAGACCACGGACCCAGCACTGCACCACCGTCATGCTGCCCATCCTAAACATCTTCTAGACATCTCAAGAGCTCAAAGATTGCTGCTTTTTTCCTTTCTACTCGCAAGTCTAGCAGGATTGTGACGATCGTCTGTAGGGCAGATCAAACTTGACGTTATTTTAACCAAGATTCAGACATGGCCAGTCAATCCGGAGATGCCACACACATCGAACAGAGACTAGTTCAAAAGAGTCTAAAGCTATGAAATAAGTAAAGAAATCAAGAAAGGTGGACGTTCCATGTCAGCTGACTGACACGGGCAAGTGTGTTGTACTAACCCAAACGAGATGTTCTCGCTCAGTCAGATGTAGACACTCTCAGACTTTGAAGATCATGCAGACTCGCAAGAAGTGCACTTGTCTTTGTTCTTCTTCCTTCAAGTTAGCTCGTATGCGTTTACAGTATGGCTTTTAGATGATTGATCGCTCGAGATCGACGCGCATAGATGAATACTTCGAATCTTGTAGATCGCCGGATTTCATGATCTTTATACTCCGTGCCTGAAAGCGCTTGACTGCGCACAACAGCACGTGAGAGAGGCATAAGATAGCAGTCTGATCCTTAGGCCTCTGCAAGACCGTCAGTCGACAAACGATCGAGGATTTGAGACTAATCAATTGTTATGTCATTGCAAGTCGGTGTAGTCTCTACGGCAGTGAAGTTAATGTCCCATTAGTAGATGATATGCCAGCAGAGGTTGATCAAACAACGAAGACGTATCGCAGCACCAACTGGCAATCACGACTTTTTACATCCTGGGCTGTCAAAGTGCGTAGATTCAGGTAGACATCGTCGTCCTGGTCTCGAATTTGGCGTGCATCCAGGCTCAAGTATCTGATCCTGTGAGCGCTGGCGTCAAGCTTGAGCAAAGATTGGGTTGATAGATTCCTTGTAGGACATGAAAGTGTCTGCTTGGTTAGAGTCCTCGTCACTTGTATGTTCCAAAAAACCCGTCTAGAACCTGGAGTATATTCTAGCATTGGGATTACGAAATATCTGGTAAGAGAGTTGCTTGAAGTACACGAGTTGCTGCTTCGACCAAAGTCATGGAAACATCCCGAGCGAGTCGCGGACTCGCATCGAGTCGAGCGTTGGAGCGATACTTAAGATTGCAAAATCTCTCTCGCTCAATTTCGAACCGATCTTCCATGCAGATCATGGCAGCTGACGAATGCAAGGCGGTATCTCGACAAAGGACCATATGATCACATACGGAGCGCGGCATGCAGAGGGACATTCGAGCTCGAAGATGACATTCCTTTCTCAACATTTGTCTTCGACCTCTTCTTAGGATCAAAATCATGCGATTGGTCAGCATGTGCATATGCCTTCCTCCGTCGCCGAGGAAAGGTGTGGCAACGTTCAAAATGCTTGCCTTTTGCCATTGATCGATGGTGTACGCATTCTGTGGCTTGCCAGGACACACAAAAGTGACGGGTTTGTCTCGAAGGGAAGACCCGGTGTGCCCACCATCATGTCAAGAAGGTCATGAAGAGGTTGTCCTAAGTAAGGCGAACGAACCAAGCGTGAAAGAACATCTTTCAAAAAACCAAATATCCTTTGCTTGTTGGGTCGAGCTGAGTCGCCAGGAGGGTCTGGAAGAATCCCCATTTGCTCTCTTCTGGAGTCAATATTGCCTACCTTCGATCTGCTGGCATGTCATCTCCTTCCTATGCCTCTACTCGCACGATTGTTCATCGTTCCGCTGGTCATTTGCAACTATTTTCATCTCCCTTTGTTCTTGTCGACTTTTGTTTCATCTTTGGCCTGCCCTTTGTGGTCCTGGTCCTGCTGGAAATTGCTTGTGTGTTTCTTTGTGTTCCTCCGGAAACTATCTTGCTTGTTCAACAGCCCTTCTAGCCTTGCTCAACGAGCTCAGAACATGTGTCTTCCGACTCACGATCAGCCAGAGACAGTCATTCGGTGAAGCCTTTAGCACACTCGTTTATGTGATCATACATAATCTTTTCGTCCTCCAACTCCATTACACTCCTTTTATTCACAGTGGGCAGGATGTGGCAGAAAATCAAGACCATCGTGTGTTGCGGCGAGCAAGACGAGCATGAGCGTCCCGCGTTCGTCATTGTAAGTCTCTAATGTTGCTGTAGGACTTGAGAGACTCACATGCCAAAGGGCGACCCATTCGATTTCAAACACGTCAACGTACATCTTCCTGGTCTTTCAAAAGAAGAGTGAGGTTTTTACCAGCCAACAATCTAGAAGAGATGGACTGACTGACCCCGTTTAGGCAAGCCATGATCAACAGCCGTCCGGTAGCCTCTGTAGTTCCTATTCGGATTGATAGTGTCGCCACAGCTAACTCTTCACCTACGGCTCGGCTGGACCGGAAGCTTCTTTCGCAACAAGTGAGGTCAGAGGAACACCACAATGGAATCAAGAACAGCAGATAATAGGATATCGGAGGCAAGAGAACTGCATGTGTATTAGATACAACTTTTTAGAAGTCGAGGGAAAGAGCCAGCGAGCTTTACAAAGCTCTCGTTAACAACCAACTGATGGTGTGTTTTTTTGTCCATGATTTTGTCATGATTCATCTCTTCGGGTTCGAGTTCCACTCTTTGCACATACGGAATCGCTTCTAAGCGAGACTTCTGGCTGTGCACTGTGACAGGTTGGCGACGACGGGCATCGGTTTGAGGCATTGTTGGTCCAGCTGCATGACTGAAGGATGCTCAATCATTCATGATGTGTCCATGGTATCATCGAGGACACCTGCAGGAATTCTGCCTTCGTTGAGAGCTTTCTCCAAGCGAGTGATCTCGGCTAGAGTCTTTGCGTTCCTGATCAATTCCTCAATGCGCTTTTTTTCCTTGTCGGTCAACTTGACTCTTGAGATCTTGTCGGTACCATTCGCGCTGGCTGTCGAAGAGGCTGCGTTGACGGATCGCGACGAACGTGAGGAGAGAAGCTTCTGTGCGAGTTCGGTGGGCTCGGCCGCTGTACCAAAGAGCTCGGCAGCTTTGCTACGCTCGGCATCCTTGACCTTTTGGAAGTCCAGAAATCTGACAGACGGGCATCTTGCAATGATCCAGTAGCGGTAGTTCTGTTTCGTGTCAGATGGATGAATGCAGGCGACTATTGAAAGGAGCGCAACTGACCTCTCTCGAGGCAACAGGGTTGTCCAGCAAAGTCAAATGTGTGAGCTTCTTCAAATCGGCCAATGGCTCGAGGTCACCGAGTTCGGACAGAGAGTTCTGGGTCAGGACGAGGGTTTCGAGATTGGGGATCGAGTTGTGCAAGGCTGGAGCGATGGCGGCGATGCGGTTTCGGGCGAGATACAGAGCTTTCAACCTGTGGTTCTTGGGGAAGTTGGCCAGAGCAGGAATGTCGTTGTCGGTGAAGTCGATGGCATCTTCGTTCTTCGCGGCGCATCCACATCAGCTGCGAGTCGTCTTCCGTGTCGCATGGACAACATACCGTGATGAGACCCAGGTTTTCTAGAGCGGGGATTTTGTGACCTTTTGTATGCCTATGAATCAGCTAGTTCAAGTGTAATATCTGTCCTTTGCTTGACAAGGGATAGTGATACCTCGCAAGTCAAGTTCGCGCTCCTTGAGCGGATTGAGGTATGAGAGCGAGTTGTGCACAAGCTCGGCTGTGAGTCTCATGGTGCTGTGTGCGCCGTGCGATGGATGTGCAGTCGGCTGTGCAATGTAGCGAAGTGGATTGGTTGTGTTGATGTGTGTATGTGTAATTAGGTGCGGCTTCTTGATCTTCGAGGCGTCGCAAAAGTGACGCCGCCGTCGCTATCCATCAACTCTTGGCACCTTGTTGCGCTCTTGTTACTTGTACACCATTTTCGACCATCTTGCCATTTCGACATATTTTGTACATATGTAGCTTCGTCGCTTTCTATATTCATGCCTCACTCGTGCTTGCAGTAGCAAACTCTTTCGTAGATCCTAGACTTGGAACCCGCGACTCGATTGTACATGCTCCTTCAGAGAGCATCCACGCCCTCAAAGATATTGTCCTTCGTTTTTCAATCACAGACCTCCGTCCTGCCCCTTTCCAATCGCAGCTGCGTTCAACACGGATCTACACTTGCTCGGCTCCCCAGCCTGCGTCGGCGTCCCTACAGCGGTGTCAGTGTTGGGACGATATGATATGGCGCGGCGGCCTTCCAGGGCTTACCTCATGTTGGCCGGGGGCTCAATGCTGGGCACGTATTCGAGGACGACATAGGCGATACCAATGAGGATGATGACACCACCAATCAGGTACTTCCAGATGTTGTCCGAGAAACAGAGGCCTCCAACAAAAATGTAGACTGTCCGTGACGTTAGCCTATGCCAGAATGACGTCTTGTCTGGATCTTGTAGTGCTTACAAACGCCTCGTCCAATGAAGGAGAACATGAAAGATGCATATCTGGCGATCTGAGGGGGGATCTGGAATTCTGTATGGCTAGTCAGCCCTGCTCCGAACGAGATAGAAGGCATTGCGCACCGAGGAGAGCATTGGCAAGTCCAAAGAGGATGATGTAGACAGCGCAGATGGTGCTTTGCACGCTCACATGAGGCCAGAACTGACTAACGCCTCCGAGAACCTGCGATCAAATTGCTAGTCAGTACGAGGTCCAGGAAAACAGAAGGCCGCCAGCCTACCATGAAGGCTCCGGTAGCCAGGTTGACAATGCGACTGCTTTCATCAGCTACTAGCCACGCGACACAAGCCATTGCAACACTCACAAGATGTCCGAAAAGTCCATAATGATGACAGCGAAATATCCAGGATACTCGATTGAACAGCTGTAGAATGGTTGTGAAGGGAACAAGGAATGGCAACCTGGAAGCTGTCAATAGAGAATGCCAAGGTCGACCATCGTCACCGTCACCACGCGCTTCCCCGACCGAAGTCTCCTCATCGAGTCAACTCCAGCGCTTTCGTATCATCATCGCAAGCCTCAAACATAGCTATTTCTCTAGACTATGCTATGAAGTCGTCCTTGGCACTCTGGGTCGCGCTCTATGGGGAAAGTCACTTGCGTTGTGTCATATTATGTCCTACAGTAAGTATGAAACACATCTCGAGATGCTCGTTCGCTTTCTCAAACCGACTCAAAGCCGGGCCTTTTCAGTCAGAGACTCGTCAATGAGCTTGACAACAGCGGCTGCACATCCCCAAGAAGTCTGATAACCGTAGCCACCATGGCCGATACTATGTACAACCTTGATGGCTTGGCCATCCGTGCCTTTGATTGTCTCTTTCTCGGTTCTGATGCCACCCTTGCGCATTGGTCGTAGACCGACACCATGTCTGATGACATCGAGAGCCTCGATACCCTTGCCTTCGGGAACCAGGCTAGGTGTCAGGGCAATCGCCCGTTTCATGATTCGAATGGCCAGATTGGGATCCACTGCCGAGTCCCATCTGTCCGCTTGCAAACAACCACCTAGGATACAGCCACCGCCAGCCGCACGATGCATGATATAAACAGCTTCATCGTCACCATCGTCTGTTCCTGAAGTAGTGGCCATGTATCCTGGGTCGTTACGAACAAGAACGATCTGTCCACGAGCTGGGTACATGTTCTTGTCCTGTACGCCTTCCATGAAGAGGGAAAACAGGCCGGTACAATTCACAACCAAGTCGGCCTTCTTTCCAGAATGATGAAGCGCTGTAGCGTCCGAAATGTGCTTGACTACTCCACGTTTGAAGACAACACCGTTCTTAAGGCATTGTGAAACCAGCCAAGGGAGATATATGGCCGTGTTGATGCAAACAGAAGTGAAGGAAGTACCGCCATCCATACCTTCTGGCAGCTCTTTTTTGCTTAGAACTTTGAACTTGTCTGATGGTGAGCAGAGGGAGTGCAGAGGAGAGGAGGATGGTTACATACGTTTGGCACAACTTTGCTGAACCACGCATCCTCGCGAATGAGTTCAGCAAACCATTCACTGACAGGCCCCTTGTCCTTTTCTCTTCGGTATATCAAGGTATCTGTGATTGCGAGCTCAGTATGAATCACTTTGTACTCCTGTCAAGACTTACCTTGGAAGTGTATTCCTGCTTCGGGATGGTTTTCGGCAAGTCTGGCTAGTTCAGGCCATGTGTTTCTCTCGTATTCCTGAGATGGGGTGCCTTCCTTTCCAACACTTTTACAGTCAGTCGTCAGATCTAGACAGGTTGAACTCTTATAGGAAAGCTAGAGCGACATACGGCAGATAGTTTGCACCTGCCCATGGTGATGCATATTCAATGTCGTAGTCTCCAGGCATGTGCTTTGCTGCAACAGTGATGCTGTAATTCTTGTTCTTTGAAAGCAAGTATGCAGCGGTCAGGCCTGAGACACCAGCCCTACGTTATATCAGCAGGATGTATCGCATTCTATCATACAATGACTGACCCAAGGACGACTATACTATGCTGAGCTGCCATGATGACTGTGGTTGATCAAATGATTGGTTATCGGTTGATTGCTGCTTGCTTCTGATTGTGAGTAATTCTCCCACGCGCACAGATTGACCTCAATTACGCTTCACTGAAAAGAGAATCCAAGTCATGGGCCAAGCTCAGCTTTATATCTAGTACAAATCTCACTAATCGATGGCTTGCCTTGCACCCTATCTCTCCTCGTTCACGCCGCAGTTTCCCGCCCCGCACATTGTACCTCTCCGCTGGCCGCAAGCCGTCCGCGATCGGCTTCCGGTAAACTCGCAAAATCTCGCCCGCCAATAAACACACCAAGCACCTCAGGTACGTGATCAGAATATAAACCGGCTCTCAAGTCGGAAACCTGGAAACTTTCTGGGCATCTGACTCAATTAATGCACGGGGACAACTCTGCACAAATGTCGGAAAAGAAGAAAGCAGACCGGAAGAGAAAGAGAGCGTCTGCTTGTCCATGCGCTCATCACTCGGCGGCGTCTTTCTGTGATGAAATGAAATCTGCCAAGTCTTCGGTCTCCAGCTTGTCAATTCTCACACACTCTCCTTGTTCTTTCACTTCTCGATCACTTGAGTGGTTTCTCTCTCCACTCTCACCTGTCATGTCTTTTTAGATTTGCTTTTGAATTCGCACCCATGCCTGTCTGCTACGTTGTTGATTTTGGTTCGCTGATAAACCCTCCCGTACAGCACAATGGGTGGCAGTCAAGAAGAATTTCCACTCTTGAACAGCCTTGGCTTGTATGCTGCCAACATTCTCGGTGATGGTATGGAGTCTTCCATATTCTTTACCTTCACCCACTAATTCAGCCAGGAAATTGTCTTTTCCACGCCCTCAGTGATCAGTTGTACGGACATCAGAAGGAACATCAGGTCATACGTTCCAAAGTCATTGCATACATGCGAGAACATGCCGACTACTACAAACAATTTATAGACGCCCAGCCTGGAGGTGGTACACGGAGAAATCCAAAGAGAAAGAATGTCGGTTCCTTTTCTGCCGCCGCGGCCGCTCCTTCAGAAGCAGACATCGACCATACATTTCAGAACCACCTTGAGAGAATGGCAAAAGGTGGCACATATGGTGACAACATGGAGATCTCTGCCTTCAGCTCAGCATTCCATGTCGATGTCAAGATCTACCAGCGGGACTTTGCCTACATGATCTCTGGTTCCGGCGACGAAGGGGAACGTGCTGTCGCTCACATTGCTTACCATGTTGGTACCCCCAAATCCGTCCAAGCACATGTATACTGATTGTTGAAGGCCTGGGAGCATTACTCGTCCATCCGTAACCTCAACGGTCCCCATACTGGCCCGCCCGAAGTCACTGTCAAGGCATTGTCACCGGATGAAGAGCAGAAGCAGAAAGAGAAGCTGGCACAAACACCTCACGTGCTTCCTTGGATGGTCGATGTCGTCTCATCTTCCTTGCCCTTCCTCGCAGACAAGCCTACAATCAAACGCACTCTCGAAGAATGCAAAGGCAACATCGACGCCGCTGTCGACAAGCTTATGGGTGCAGAAGAGAATGGCAGCCTTTCATCTGCACAAGAGAGCTCCAGCGTTGAACGGGAACCTGACAGCGATGAAGAATATCCGGGCAAAGACGGACCAAACAAGAAGAGGGATCGTAGGTTGTCCTCCCGACAACAATCCCGAGAAGCCAACCCAGAAGAGATACGAGCGAAATTCGAAACCCACAACAAATCTCTTGAATCCGTCAAGTCCATCACATCCGAGGCCTCGGGACTCTCAAGTTCCCAGTCCGAAAGCAAAGGCAAACCTGCTCTTGACACGCGTCCACGACCCACCATCAGGCTCAAGTTCAACGCCCAAAAAACTTCCACTGCGGCACCTACTTCACCTAAGGCTCCTCATCGACAGACCGCTAGAGATAAGAAGGATATGAAGAAGCAGGCTCAGAAGGCTGCTCGTAAGGAGCGAGAACAGGCTGCGGCTGGCAGTGGCCGGTCTGAAAGCCCAAAGACGTCTGCTATGAATCTTCGCAGCAAAGGCATGGTCAACACTCCGCCAATCGAGTCTGGCTTCCGTACCCTCTTCATCTGAACGGTAAATTTTCATGCTAATGACCTTTTGGCATTGGATGGAGGGGCGATCCATGCGGGTACATGAACGACACGCCCTGACATCCTCTTTTCTTTCTTTTGTGGCTCTCAATGATGCATAGCGTGGGCACTTTGACGGTCTGGCAATCTGTGATTTTTCTATACCACCATGAGCATGGCGACGGCGTACACAGGAGTATCGGCGGTACATTTGGGATACGACATGGCATTGACATGCCAGAATCATGGCATGATGACACTAGACGGGTAGCATACCTGAGCTTCTAATCTTTTTGATTCCATAGCGATTAGCAACACGCATGATGAGCTGCGACGAAATACAGTATCCTTTCGACACAAATGTTCCCTACCAAACTGTATTGAAGTATTTGAATATTTCATCTCTCATGATTCTCTGAGTTTGAAGCAAGCGACCTGTTGCCTGTTCTTGGATTCGATAGCCGGTTACGTCATGAGTGTGATTTGGCGAGCCATGATTTCTTCTGATCGAACATTCTTCCCAGCCAATCTCTTCAAGTGGTGCAGGTTGCCTAAATAACATCAACATCATGCCAGCCTCTTTGAACTACATCATCACCGGTGCTGGTAGAGGCATCGGACGTGGATTGACTCGAAATCTCCTCGCTCAAGGCCATCGAGTCTATCTTCTAGACAGTAATGAGAGTGAGCTTGGAAACACTCTCTCGCTTGCCTCGACATGGATAAAGTCATCCGGCTCAACGCCTGGAGAAAGCTTTTTCAAGGGCAGGGTCGTTGATCTGCGGAATCGGAATGAGATCAAGATTGCTGTCAGTGAAGCAAGTGACTTCTTTGGCGGAAGTCTACACGCTCTGGTCAACAATGCCTTCGCTACTCCACACACATGGAAGGACGAAAAAGCAATGGAAGATGATCTCTCCTCTGACGAAGTTATGGAGCAATGGGACGACAAGATTGCTGTTGGACTGACTGCACCTTTCCTCCTCTCAAGACTCTGTGTGCCTATGCTAAAAGGCAAGGACAAGAAGTCAGGAGCTGGATGCATAATCAACATTGCCTCAACTCGTGCATACCAGGCAGAAGACAATCACGAAGGCTACAGTGCTGCCAAAGGCGGGCTTCTTGGTCTCACACAAAGCATGTGCATCAGCCTGGGACATAGACACAACATCCGCGTCAATTCAATCATTCCGGGTTGGATCAATGTCGAGAATGAGAACAAAGCAGCAGACGAGGATAATGCTCAATGGGAAGACAGCATGACAGAGCAAGATCACTCATGGCATCCGGCCGGTCGAGTTGGAAAGGTCGAGGATATCTACAAAGCGGTCAAATTCTTGGTTGAGTCGGATTTTGTCACTGGCGAGGAGATCGTGGTTGATGGAGGCGTTACCAGGAAGATGTATTACCCAGAGTAGAAGAAAGTTAGGTCTGAATCTCGTCAAAGGAGCCAGCTTTTTTTACGGTCAGGACCGTGACGTTTCCCGTACGACTGTCGTTCTGGAAGCATATGCGAACACGTTCATCCTCTGTCACGACAAAGTTACACTCTTGACATCCAAGACTCTTGCCCTCATTCAAAGGACGACTCCTGCGTGTGGCAGCGATCATAATGCAAGAGCTCGAAAGGGCCAAGGCTGTGGTCACGTACGTGATCCGATTGCGGACTCGTCAAGTGCAATCCTTCGGCGCTTTGGCCTGCTGATGCTCTCTCTTCATAACTGCTACGTAGGAGGGTGGCAGAGCAATGCACGGACCTGGTGTGTAGACTCACTTCACTTTGGGTTGATCGCAGAACACACATAGCTCCAAGGACACATCAAGTGAGAGCTTTGCCAAATTCTCACCATTCATATCGTTTGAGCACAAGCATCATCTATCAAGCTTACCAGGCCGGCAAAAGGAAATTCATAACAATCGAATACTTGCCAAGCCAAGTTATCAATCAGATAAAATGGCGCGGATCAATTCGGAGCTAGTACACTAGTGCAAGATTGACCCCATCGCTTCTTAGTTCTTTCTCCCACAGGGCGCTCAATCTCCAAGGAGCTGCGGATTCGGCGGAGCCCAGGGCGAAGATGGCGGGAGAAAATCAGGCCACTCAGTTGTTTAAATGTCAAGTGGTCGATCGACACAGTGTTGGCTTTTGATCAAGATGAGTCTCGCTCAAAACTCCCTTCGAGCCATCCTCCTACGCGGTATCCGCAAGACTACCAAGACTCTGTGCTCGGTAACTGTGAGAACGCCTTTTCTCTGTGATAAAACCTTCCCGTCCCCTCTGGCTTCTCCATTCTTGCATCGATTCTCCTCCTCCACCATGCCATCAAACGAAGGTCCAAACATCGTTGAAGCCCCTCCCAAAGTTCTGGTCATTGGAGGCTCTTACTCGGGACTCGCAGCTACCGTCAACCTCATTGATCTTTGTGATGGAAAGCAACCTCGATTCACCGCCACTCCCTCCGATGAGGTCACCTCGAAGGCCAAATTGCCTATCAATATCACAATCGTTGATGAACGAGACGGCTATTGTATGTACCACTGTTGAATAACTCCCATCGAAGTTTTGCTGAGTCTACAGACCATCTGATTGGAAATCCTTTGGCTTTCGCCTCCGATGAGGCCGCGTCCAAGAGCTGGACAAGATTTCGAGACATTCCCGCATTGAAGCTACCGAACGTACACTTTCTGCAAGGAAGTGTCGCTTCTGTCGACTGTCAGAATAAAACAGCGTACATCGTGGACACCCTTACTAAACGGGGACTCGAGGAGCGATACGACTATCTCCTGGTCGCCTCGGGCCTGAGACGCACATTTCCCGTCGTGCCACAAGCCTTTAACAGAGAAGATTTCTTGACCGAATCTAGCAAGCACACCAAGGCCATTAGGGATGCCAAGGAGGGTGTCGTTGTGATTGGAGGGGGTAAGTTGATGTTGCTCCTCATCGGCTGGCTCATGTTAATTTGATCAGGTGCTGTGGGAATCGAGATGGCCAGTGAAATCAAGGTGATCGAACCCTGGCAGAAAGTGACGCTTATCCACTCGCGAGACAAACTCCTTTCTTCAGAACCTCTCCCAGATGATTTCAAAGATCGAAGTCTGGAAGTGCTCAAGGAGTCTGGGGTGGAGGTCATCATGGGTCAGAGGGTGACAGATACAACGGCCATCAAGGCTGACGACGGATCATCGTCATGGAGACTTACCCTGGGCAATGGACATCAGATCGTGGCTGGTCATGTCATCTCGGCCATTTCGCGAAGTATACCAACATCTGGCTATCTTCCAGCAGCAGCTCTGGATAAGAACGGTTTTGTCAAGATTGATGCCTCGTACGTCTGGCTCGCGTTTCTGATTTCATCTTACTGACGATAATTCAGACTAAGATTCTCTGGTGATGTCCCAAATCCCAAGAGTCACTATGCAGCAGGAGATATTGCGTCCTGGTCCGGTATTAAAAGATGTGGAGGAGCTATGCACATGGGCCACTACTGCGCCATAAACATCCATCAAGACATGCTCAAATATCGTCATGGTCAACTTCCGACATACAAGGAGCTTTCCGAGTTCCCTAATATCATGGGTCTCGCTGTCGGCAAGAAGGCCGTCGTATTTGATTCAACAAACGGGACCGCTTCTGGAGAAGATCTCATGGGCATTTACTTTGGCAATGACCTTGCAAACTCAAGTAAGTTTCTATGCTTAGTTCTGGAGAATTGAGATTGGACTAAGAAACATCACAGTTTGCTGGAACTACATGAGGCTTGGACAAGCGATTACTGTGTAGAATGGCATCAAGTGTGAACTCAGAAATATGTCTCAGATGACCCGAGATAGTCATCATTTCGAACTATGGGGGAGCTCAAGTCAGCAGAATGCGGAACGCACGATAGCTAGCCTCACAATCGCAGAACAGTGTAGCCGCTTTGACCGAGGTTCTTGGACGTCACTTGTTTCCAGGTTTAGAGAAGAGGCCATCGTATCGAGACAGAATGGCAGAAGGCACCAGTTGCATAGAATTTAAGGAGTTGGGTATCATAGAGTATGCTCGACTAAACAATTGCACTCCAGCCTTGCTGGAGCCCGGCTCCATTCGCTTCACATGACAACACATTCGGCTTCATCTCTCTTCTGGTTGCTTCTAGTCAAGCGTCCCTGATTTGGCTGCGGCTTGCCTGCCTTGCCTCTGCG
This sequence comes from Aureobasidium sp. P6, assembly GCA_003992365.1. NCBI lineage: Eukaryota > Fungi > Ascomycota > Dothideomycetes > Dothideales > Saccotheciaceae > Aureobasidium > Aureobasidium sp. P6. The sequence goes on from RZIQ01000021.1 coordinate 129,978, forward strand.
AATTTCTTCTAGCCTTTCCACAGCTTTGGGAAACTTGTAGGACGCAGCTCTCGTGTACCACTTTTTACCTTCTTCGAGACTGAGAGGACAGCCAATGCCGTTCTCGATATAGTGACCCAGTGCATACATGGCCTTTGCCAGCGGAGGCTCACTGATCGCGGCTTTGCGTGCCCAGAGATATGCCTCGGTGTCAGATTGATTCAAAATGCCTTCGGCGCCCGTGAGGTACCAGCCAGAGAGCGCGAGTTCGGAATTGTGCTCGCCCTGCGCGGCCGCTTTTGTGTACCATGCAATTGAGTTTCGCGCATCGACGGGCAAGCCCAGCGAACCATATTCGAAGGCTTGGCCGAGTCTGAACTGCGACTGCTTGTATCCCATCTTGGCGGCTTGCATGTACATCTTCTGAGCATACTTCTCGTCAGGCTTGACTGCTGCGGTAATAGCTGGATCGGGGTTGCCTTCTTCGTGAAGACGAGCCAACTCATGTATAGCGTGAGGATTGTTGGCATCAGCATGATCTGCGGCTCGTTTGAGATAGACCACTGATTGTCCGACATTTCTCTGTTGACCAAGTAGACCTCTGAGAAGGATCATACCCATCTTGTACATGGCGGCTACATCTTGGAGCTGTGAAGCACGTTGATACCACTGGACGGCTTTGTGGTAGTCTCTTTTCGTACCGCCTCCTTCTTCAGCACCCATCTCGCAACACATGGCTGTTCGGTAGGCTGCGGCACCATGACCAGCCTTGGCCGCACTTTGGTAAAGAGAAAAGGCTTGCTTGGGATCGGATTCAAGACCAAGGTCGCCAGATCCGTAACAGTCTGCGAGATAGAACATTGCTTCGGGATAGTTTGCAGCAACCAACTTCTTGACGCGCTTGTGAGCGTCAAGAACGTATCGTTCACTATTCTTGGCAGTTGACTTGGCGTCTAAACGACCATTCTCGGATGCCAGCACAGTCGAAGCTTCGACAAGTTTCTTGACCAAAATCATTGCGGTCTTGAGATCGTTGGGATTGGCTTCTACCTTTGATCGCAGCAGATCAAGCTCGCTTTTGGTCACTGGCCCAGAACTGCTGGTGTCGGGCGATTTTGGACGTGACTGGGACCGAGCGTCTGATGAAGTGTCCGAGTTGTTGGCATAATTGCGCACTGGTGCAGGTTTTGGTGGTTGTGCAGGAGGACCATCTTTTAAGCCAGGTCTTATAGGAACAGGGTGGCTTGGTAGGGCATCAGGGTTAGCTCCTGCAGTCGATTGAGGAGCAGATCGCTGTTTGGCCAGCGGAGCACCGAATTGACGATCTGATGGTGGTGATGCAAAGCCATTTGACGCAGCAGGCGTACTCGGAGATCTATCGTTCACAGCGAGTCGTGGATTTGGCACCCTTCCGTTCATCGGCATGTCATACCCGTAGCCTTGTTCAGCATGACTAGGTGGTGGTGGGGCGAATCCATTTCCAACAGCAGGAGCACTTGGAGCCCTGTCTCCCGAGGGCTGCCTTTGCGGAGGCAGCCTTTCTTGCATTTGCGTTCCATGCATGCCTGGTTCGGATCTGACATGGGGTTGTCCCGGCATGGGTCTTCGTGACGGTGGTCCTCGAGATTGGGATCGGGGTCCGCCGTACATCATTTCAGGAAGCACCGATCCTGAAGGCATGGGACGAGGTGGTGGTGGGCCACCTCGGGCCGGTCCACTATTCATGGGCCCAGGAGGCATGCCGCTTCTAGGGTTTGAACTTGGAGCCATATAAGCTTGGCGAGGTGGGCCCCGAGGCATGTTTCGGTGTGGAGCGAGGCTCGGGCCACTTGTGTTTGGCATGGGGCCATGGGACATGGCAGAATTAGGAGGGGGTCTACCTTGTTGAGTAAGTGGCTGTAGATCTTGCGGCGGTGCAGGATGCATGGCTTGATGGTCAGAAGTGAATGCTCTCTGCTGCTGTGGTGGCCTAGGCTGTCTCGAGGTGGGGTCGTCATAGCTCTGGCTTGGTTGTTGATTTTGAGGTGGCATCATGTAGTTTTGATGGCCATAATCTTGTTCATATTGCTGGTTTCTCAGAGCTTGCCCTGCATAATCCCCCGATGCACCATTATGCTGGTTCTGCGATTGATTGTGCACTGGCAAGCGCGGCATAGAGACTTGGTCATGGTATGCGTGAGTGTGCTGTAGATGGTGCGAGCGGCTCTGTGGGAACGGATTCGGAGCTGACGACTGGTCGCGGTAGATGTAGTCGTGCTGCGGAGGTTGGGGCGGTCTAGCAGGAACGGAGTATGGATCGTTATGGTGGCGATTTTGCCGTTGATCGGTCTGATGATACAGAGCGTGTGAGGGGTGTTGTGGGACAGAGTTGGGATGGTTGGGTTCAGGGGAGTGGGTTATGTGCTGGCCATGGAAACCAAAGTCGAAGGCGTTGACTTCTTCCTGCACAGGCGTCTGTTGGCGGGCGTCTGGCAGCGATCTGGCAGACTGCAACTTGCTAGAGGCGGTCTGGTAGCCTTGATGGGGTTGTGGAGGAGGAGCAGGGCTGTCCAAAGACATGTTGTCGAGGTGCTGGTCAATGGTGGGCTGACGCTTGTGCGCAGCCGACGTGTTGAAATCGGGCATGGCAGCTTCAATCTCGTCTTCCCGGTTCATGGGCCGACGAGGCTCTTGATAGTAATCATCATAAACACCGCCCAGGCTCTCGTGCTTGTCACGACCATGAGAGTTCCACGGTTGATGGGGCTGGGTCAAGTCGTCCTGATAGGCCGAGGCGTTTGACAGATGGGCTGCTTGCGAGATGCGTGCTTCATAAGGAGCATGGGCAACGGGAACAATTGCTGGACGATGGCGCGCCGTGACACTACTCAACTGAGGCGACTCGACAGAATGTGGGTCGCGTGCGACGTGGGTGTCTAGTGGAGCCAGAAAAGGACGATCGCGGCCATTGGCGGAATCGCTTGTCGAAGGACGAGAAGAGGTCGAATAGGGCGGACTAAAGGTAGCGAGGGGAGCGAGCTGTGCGGGGGCTTGTTGTGGAGGGCTGCGGTAGGGATCGCGCGCTTCTCGCTCTTGGAAACGACCATCGTGTCTGACGGGCCTTTGCTCTGGCTGGCAGAGTTGCGCAGAGCGGGGTGCATCATGAGGTCGGGCTCGTGGGAGAGGATGGGCCGAGTCCTGTGAGCGAAAGTGCGGCAGAGGAGGGGCAGGGTCTGGTGGACGTGGGGCATCGGCCGTCGAAGGTCTCGGATGAGAAGTGGGCTGAGGATGCAGACGATCTGGCTGCTTGTCGCGCGGCCTGGTCGCATTGGCGTTGGCGTTGGCAGTGGATGGGCGAGGGGCCGGGCGGTCTTCGCGAGACGTGTCTGGCTCGCGCGGTGGCCTTGAGCGCTTTGTGGGAAAGACGGGGAAAGCATTGTCTTGAGCCATGGGTGCCAGAACAGGCTCTTCTATCAGCGGCCTGCGACCTGCTGGCCGTGAGGCTACCCGTCTGTTGTCTTGTTCTCTTTCTGCTCTCCCTGGCCTGCCGCGGCTTGTCTGCGAATAGTCTGCCATGGGTCGTGACTGTGTGCCATGCTCTTGTCGCGGATGGTGGTCGTGCGCTGTGGATCCAAGAGGCTCTCTCTCGTCGTGGTACGACTGTTGTTTGTATGCTAGTTGAGGCGATTGCGGTGCTCTCTGAGCCACATAACCGCGCGCAGGAGGGTGGTAGAAGGCATTGCCCATGTCGTACGCCATCTTGGATCCCTGCGTCGCCGTTGCAGCTAACTATGGCTTGCCGGCTGACAGCTTGCACTTGCTAGATCGGGATCTCTTTCCAGCCCTCTGGGACTGTTGCTTTGGTTGCAAAGATATTCTTCTACAAGAGACTGACTGTCTGTCAACATTCGGCGTATTTACGACAATTTCATGCTTGCTCCAGCACTGTTTCACATCTGCCCATGGTTTCGGATCTCATGATACACACACATTACGCGCTTCGAGCTTGGACACGCAACTCGCGCTCCTGCCAAACCCACACCAGCCAGCCACTCACTGACCTCTTTGTCTGCTGTCTAGAAACACGACATGTTTCTTCTGCTTGTGAAACAAAAGGGAATCTCATCGCACTCTTCTATGTGGCTAGAGATACTTGTGGCTTGGCAGTCAAGCTCGGACATGTTCCCTCCCATGCCGAGGTCCGTCAGAATTTGTGGCTTGTCTTGAGCCGCCTTCCACCCACATGCTTCCTTCCATCTTGGTCATGCCTTCTACGTCTTGCAAGCAACGATAAACTTCGTGATGCTCCGAAGACATCGTCTGAACCACCTTGATAGAAACCAATAGTCTGATGCTATCCATGTAGCCTCATCTACCGAGACAGAGGGTAAACAAGTTTTGTCGTGATGTTACAAACTGCAGACAGCAATGTGTTTTCCAAATCTACCTACGTACAAAGTCGTCCACAGGTCCCATACTCGATCACTATCAACGGCTATAACAAGTACCCGCCTAGTCCCTTTTCTGATGGTGACCGTCACCCACCTCTGTCCTGGACGCCCTAGTAGACCCCGCTCCATAGTTACGGCCGTTTGGTGATAAGTCATCAGCCGGCCGAGAGCCAAGGGCAAATATACAAGATACGCTGCCTGTTGACCAAATTGTTCCATCAGACCTTGTCTCTTGTCGACTTCCTCCTCAACAACATGGACTTAGGTAGACGGAGCTGAGCACTATCTATCCCATGATTGACATACTCACAGTTGCCAACAGGTACAGCCACCATCGCAGGTACTGCTGTTGCAGCAGCAGCATACATCAATGGCAAATTTCAAATTGGCAAGGATTTGCGAGACCTCTGGAATGTAAAAAGAGCCCAATTCGAATGGAATCGAGCAGGTGATTCATCCCAAGACGCCTAGACTTCTTGTATGTCTGACCAGGATACATCTGTATAGTCAAAAACGGTGAACCCTCGTTCTGGTGCCAGTTCGAAAAACAGGTAGATCGTCTCCCTTACTCGACTCGCTGCATCTGGTCCAGGACCGGATGCTACACCTGGTCAGAAACACATGCTCAAGCCTGTCGATATGCGGACCTTCTCTTAACCAAAGGAGTCCGGTCTAGTGAGCCAGTCGCCATCTATTTGCAAAATTCACCCGAGTTCATGTTCCTCATGCTTGCCACATGGGCACTCGGTACAGCACCCGCAATGATCAACTACAATCTCGCCGGTGACGCACTGATACATTGCCTCAGAATCAGCGGGAGCAAAGTACTTGTGGTAGATGAGGATGCCGCGTGTCGCCAGCGAGTTGAGGACTGCAGAGACAAGATTGAACAAGATTTGGGTATGCAAATTATCATCCTGGAATCTTCGACCAAGGCAGCTATCGCTGCTATCAAGCCAAAGCGACCTGAATCTCACTACCGCGAGAATGTCAATGGCGAGACTCCAGCGTGTTTGATCTATACTTCTGGAACTACGGGACTACCCAAAGCTGCTCACTTTCATTTGGAGAGAATCTGGTTCCTTGGCGACTATCGCAGACGTCTTACAAATCAGACTTCGGGACCAAATGGAGACATATTTTACAACTGCATGCCTCTGTATCATGGTACTGGGTGTGTCTTGGCTGCTGGTTGTATGGCCTCTGGTTTGACCCTCGCTATTGGCCGCAAGTTTTCGACATCGGGCTTCTGGGATGACATTCGAGAATCTGAGGCCACTGCGTTTGTCTACGTAGGGGAGACTGCGAGATACTTACTCTCCGCACCTCCTTCGCCCCGAGACAGAGACCACAAAGTACGCTTGATGCACGGCAATGGCATGAGACCGGACGTCTGGCGAAAATTCCAGGAGAGATTCGGTGTGACTGATGTCATGGAGTTCTTCAATAGTACTGAAGGAGTCTTCACTCTAAACAACTATAGCCGAAACGATCATTACGCTGATGCTGTTGGTCATCACGGTGCAATCTTCCGGACTGTCTTCAACAAAACATATGTGCCGGTCAAACTGGATTACGAGACTGGAGAGATCTGGAGGCATCCAGAGACTGGTTTTGCAAAACGACAACCATACAACGAAGGCGGAGAAATGCTGGTCAAAGTGGCAGATGAGAACGTTTTCAAAGGATATTGGAATGCGCCCGAAGCTACAGCCAAGAAGTATGCAAAGGATGTCTTTGAAAAAGGAGATCTGTATTATAGATCAGGGGACGCATTACGAAGGACTTCAGATGGAAGATGGTTCTTTATGGATCGTCTTGGAGACACTTTCAGATGGAAGGGCGAGAACTGTAGCACTACTGAAGTTGCAGAGTGCTTGGGCAGGTTCCCCTCTATCCAAGAAGCAAACGTGTATGGCGTCGAAGTTCCAGGCAAGTGTTCCCCATGATATCTATGAGCCTTTACTGACAAATTCGTAGGTCACGACGGGCGGGCATGTTGTGCCGCTATATATGTCGACCCGGCAGATCGTGCTTCTTTTGATTTCCAGGCTCTCTACCTGCATTCTCAGAAGCTGCTGCCCAAGTACGCTGTACCGTTGTTCCTAAGATTCATAAATGATGACCAGGCACATACAATGCACAACAACAAGCAAAACAAGACTCAACTCAGACGTGAGGGCGTAGATCCTGAGAAGATCACCAATGGACCAGCTGGTTCCAAGGACACATTTTACTGGCTGCCGCCCAAAGGCAGAACGTATGAGCCTTTCGGCGAGACAGAATGGCGCAATATATTAGCAGGTTGGGCGAAACTGTAGTAGGAATCAAGGACGATCAAAAGGGTGTGACAGAAGAACGTACGTCAAAACTGCTTGGGCCTTTTCTCACTTCTTCACTGCCTTCTCTGGATTCTTCTCATAGATCTTGCACCACTTGTCCCACTCACGTGCCGCTTTACCCATGACTGACTTGAGGTCTTCCTTGACTTCCTCGGTTTCCCAATGCTCATCTTCCCAATTTCTTGTCTCACCGCCCGTTTGGCTGGGAGCCCAACCGATAGCTTGTAGACACTCTGTCTCGGTCGGAGACGAACGAAACGATGGGAAAATCTTCGCATCCCTGTCGTGGCATTTTGCCTCCAGATATCTATCCAACACCTCGAGGCGAGAGGAGGGTGTGAAAGAGAGATGGAGTGTGTCTTCGTCATGTTTGCCGGTTGTTGAAGTTGAAGCAAGTCTCTTGGTTACACTCCTAGAGATCTTAGCACCTCTGATGGAAGCAGCCGCCCAAACTGCATCAATTTCGAGAAGACCTCCAAAGGGCCAAATCAAGGTGACCATAATATCTATAGCAGCAGAGACAGGCAACAGTCCAGTGGCGATGATGGAATCTCTCTGTGCCTTGCTCTTGCTTCTCATCATGGATTCGACAAACTCGACCTTGAGCTGCTCCGCGGTGCTCCGGATGCTGGCAGGGTAGATCAAAACCATCTCTTCAAGCCCAATGGTACGATGCGTCTCATTGCTCTCGGTGTGCTCGTCGTGTGTGTGCTTGTCGGACTTCTTGCCGCCATCAAGATTGATTCGGTTGATGAATTCTAGATTGGAGCCTTTCGTCCAGCCCATAGCAGTGTCGATAGCTTTGGTAGCTTTGCTCTTCGCACCTTGCCAGCTTGCGGTCTTTGCTGTCGACGATTTTGCCGAGCGCACTTCTTCCTGCCATTTTCGCTGCAGTTTGTGAACTTTGGCTTCCTTTTCTCCTTCTGATGGTGCCTTCAAAGGGGGTGGTGGAGGCGTGTAGATCAAAAATCTTGTTGGGACAGCATCAGGCGGAATGCTGTGGAGTTTTGGTTTAGGAAAGGGAACGAGGTATGCCACAAGCTTATGCGGATTCCGAGTGTAATGTACTGGCGACGAGATATCTTCTGAAGACCTTCCAGCACTCAGTCTGCGAGGAGGTGCAGGATATGAGCCACTAGGCTGTAGGGTTCTTGGTGTACTTTCAGGGCGAGGAGGCAATGCAGGCGCCTGCTCGTCGTATCTGGATGGCTGGTCGAATCCATCATGGGTCTTCTCGGGATATGGTTCAGAGTTCATATCCGTAGATTGTTTTTGATGCAGTTCTCGAATGAAACTACTATCTTTGAAGAATGATTCACAATTGCGAAAATCTTTAAGAAAGTACGATTGAGTATTTTCAAATGGGAACTTACGATTACCTTATTATTTGAGCACAGCAGCCTTCATGACGACGATGGTCGCAAGGCTGCATACGCGGCCAGCCGTCTGTTGTTCCTGTCCGGCGTTCTTCGGGATTGCTTGCCATTAGATAATCCACCGTATACACAACCAACAATACGGCCTCCTGATCCAAAGGCAGCTTGAGCAAGTGCGCGAGCAGAATTGCCGATGACGTCTTTCTTCTACAGTAGACAGACAATCGTGATATTCTCTCACCACGACCGCGTCTCATCGTTGATCATGGGGCAGTTGCCGTGCTCACTCATTCGTCCGCGGTTGTCGGAGACTGGATAGTGTCTGAAACAAAAACTCGTTTGTACCACTCGAGTTCCCAAGACGTCAATATTCTGGGATCAATAGTGCTTGACGGAAAACAAGCTTCTCCTAGCTGTACTTGCACGCGAAAATCATTTCGTAGGAACTTGGTAAGCATTGGCATGCGAAATAGCACGTTCAAATGGTCGTCAGATTTCGCTACCTAAATCTAGATTACTAGGTGTCCGAGGAAGGGCGTTTGAGAAGAGCAGGTTCAACCGGTCAACCGCATCATCATCCAAACATGTGAGCATTATATACAGACATAACGCTCATGGACTATCAGCCCGGCTGGCACAATTGGTCAGCGCGTGAGACTTTTATAAGTTAGAGATCTCAAGGTTCAGAGTTCGAGCCTCTGGTCGGGCGTCGCTCTTTTTGCTCATCCTCAGTATTCACGTTCGCAGCATCGCACAATGGTCGTGCTTTCATGATATTTTGGTCTCTGCAGATTGTTCCAGAATGATGTGATCTTATGCAAAAGGTCATGGTCGTCGGGTGCTGAGGTAGAGGTGCCTGGCGTGGTTGTGGTTGGAGAGTGTACAGACCTTTGGAGGATATGGGCAAAATCGTATGGTCTGTGGGCGACGAGGTTTCAGATGGCCTGGTATGCACCATCTGGAGAGATTCTGCTGTCTAGTTTCGGTGGATGTGAATCGCGTTGTCGACAGCAGCAGGAGATGCGACGCCCTGACCAGTTAGGAGCACTCAGGATCCAGAGTTATGGGTGTGGCGCGAACAAACAGGGAAGCTCGAAACATGCAAAAGACGGTAAAGAGTTTCGCAATCATTGGCGTGGGCCAGTGGCACGAGGTAGCTACCAGTGTGACAGGAAACTAGACAACCATCCTTAAGCTAGGAAGTTGTACTGCATATTGCTTTGCTCAGAGGGAAAGTGCGAGGAAGCTGCGGAGGTGACAACACAACACCAGCAACCTTACAAACACATTCACCTCGGTCCTATGGATGATGTTGTTCGATATCAGTTAAGAAGCAATGGGACTCTGTACATTGGGTTTGACTGTCGAAAGATTTTTTCTATTTCTTTGGGTGGTTCCAATACGTATGCTCGGTCAGGGTCAGTCGTGATTATTGATATTCTAAGGGAAACAATTGTCAACACTTCTGATGACGAACGTAATGTCGATATTAGCAGTCAAATGCGTAAAACCATTCTGATTTTGACCTTGAGTAGTATCATAGCTGTCATCAGACATCTACCAACCTTTTTTATGTAGGTAGCCGATTACAGAAACGAGGCATGCCTTAATAATTGGATTGTGAGTTCCTCGTGCCACAACGTCTTGATCATCTTCAAAGACGACAAAGACGACATCCAGATCACTTCTTGGCCATGCGTTTAGGTCATGTCATTTGCGCAATGTCGGCAACGTCTTCGGTCAAGGCAATGGTAGACGCGGCAGGTCTCCCAAATCTACCTCAGGTACCAGCACGGCTCAATCTATCAAGTATCTTGTGAACGACACTTCTGTAAAGACGCAAGAGGACGGTTTGTCGCTCTAAAACTTGTCGAGGAACTCTGACCAGGCGATTACAATCTGTGTCTGTGTCTTCAACCTTGGCTACATGTCAAATAATGCCGTTACGGTCTATGGGCTTTCCATGTCGAAGAGGAGGTTGACCTGGCGTATAGAAGCTCGACCCAAGCGCACCGCGTTGCAAGATGGTTCGTTCCTAACTTCATTTGACCATTTGACCTACAGCCCAGCGTTGAATGCCATACTATGCCGGTACTATGGATCATGTTTGGGATCTTCTCATGTGGCACCAGACTCGAAGTGTCTTCGAACAACCAAGCATCTGGCATTGCTCACTAGGAGTCTTGCTTCGCTGCCTATTAGATGAGGTCGGTCTGCGTTCTGGAGCCTGAGAACATATGAATCCGGTGCTTCTTATACATTGCTACACTTGGTCATTCGATGTATATAGCCAATGCATCAGGCTGTAGGGCAGTGACATATTTTTCTGAGCCGAAGGTGCAATGAGAGAGCATACAAGCTTGTTGACGGCGACTTTTGTGGTTTGCGAATACCGAGAGCCAGCGCTGACCAAGGCGAATGATTGCTTGCAGTCCAGTCTTTGCGTAGTTTCATATGAATTGCTAGTTGGGCAGCTGCTGTCATTATGTTTTCCAGCTTCTTCTGGGCCGATGCGACACTACGAAATGAGTACAGATATACCCAGTTTCAGTCTCCAGTTTCAATCCTCAAGTGACTTGAAATGGCCAGGGTTCGAGACAGTCGGCCCTCGACCATGAGTTGCGAGCTCCAGACATCCATATATTGCTTCGTAGTTTCGCGGGGCCTTTCGATTCTTGCTTATGTCGTGCGGATTATGTGCTCCAGTCCACGGTCTGTTCGTCTACACATCCAAGATGGGTTTCCCTGGAGCGTTGCCATGACTCTTTCAGATCGAAATAGATCGTGTATAGTCGGTGTTCGTGGGAATATAACTCTCTCGAGTCCTTTCTTGTAGCCCACAGTTTGCTTCTGCCGGAGTTGATTTGTATTCTTTGCTTCATATATGACGAGAAAATAGAAACCACGAACAATGAAGGGGCAGAGAAGGGGTATTTTGTATTTTTTCTGTGTGCAACAAGCACCTCATTTATCTTAGTCATAGCGTGATCTGGCGACCACGTGCTGTACCTTGATGGCCACGAGGAACCAGATATGATGTTGGAGCTTGCCGAACCTTTCTTGAAATGCTTGTTCTCTGTTCCTACGAAGGCTCGAGTTGCTCAAACATCGCCGTGTCGACTTGGTAGATAAGGGGAGATTGGCCTGCATGTCCACAATGAGCAAACGCCAGAGATCGATAACGCCATCGCAGATAAGCACCAACATAGCAGGTGCAAACTGAGAGTGATGTCGCGATAGATAGGAGAGTCTATCTATCTTCTATCGCCTTCTTATCCTGTCATGCGTAGGCACGCACATAACTACTCCAGGATGTCCGCACTCGCTGACCTTGGAGCCCCTCCATATGGGATCAAAGGATGGACTCCGAAGGCCCGCTCAGGGAAGCGTTTGGCAAGAGGCTAGCAATGCGCCCTACAACAGCACTGTACCAACTCCTACTTGACGTCGAACGAAGCTCAACCACTTCGAGGAAAGTTGACCGCACGAATCTGGAAGATTTACAGCTCACAAGCATCTCTGGACATCCACACCAAATTTCCGTTTCAATCTACTAGATGAGGCCACATCGGCGGCCCCGTGCAAGCGAAAGGATGCGCGGCCGACCTGCAGCAGCCACTTTCACATGTGTTGCGGACATGACTCCACAATTTTTTTCTGGTTTCACGCGTCAATCGCCTTCACCACTGCACCAGGCTCGAGATCAAGTCTCGCCAAACCTCAGAGAGCCAGAACGAAAATTGGAAACACACATTTGAGTCGTGATTGGCTATGCAGATGCCACAGACGAAGGATGAAGATCAATGTGACTGGTAAGCATCGGCCGAAGCAAACACGTCGGTGTGGTGAGGCCAGCACCGGACGCGAACGAACGCCTGGCTCCACGCTGCAGCAAGCACAGGCTAATATCGGAACGATTCATCTCTCCCGCTCTGGATTTCTCGCCGAGGTAAATAATGAACGTGCGTTGTTTCGTCAGGGCACACGAGCAACAATAAACTATGGATAGACGACGTCGGAGAGATCCATCTCTGGTTTCGCCGGCTCAAGGTTTGTCCCTGAAGCTGGAGGATGCGACCCACGGTGGGTCTCTCAGGCTGGAGAAAGCGCCATCGACCCAAGCCACGGCTTTACTTCAGTCCTCACGCGTTCTCGAACGGGAGATTGTTTCAACACATGGCCGTACACGACGACAAATGGATTGCGCATAACAATTGCCACGCACGAGCGATTGCCGCCCAGTCGCAGTTGCTGGACTTTCAGGATTCTGACGTTCAGGCAAGCGTATCCAATCTTCTGGAGAAAATGACGGACGTTGACTGGTTGGGCGATCCGCATCCCGCTAGCTCCACTCTCATCCACATGGTTCGGGCGCGTCTAACTCAAAATGACGGATGCACCGTGCGCAGCCATTGAAGATGCGATGGTCGTGTGCGAACAAAGGAATCTTCGACGCGGTTGTCCTTGAAACATACTCTGGCACGCCACGTCCGACATTCAGTAGGCGCCTACTTTACTGCATGGCCAGACCTTCTCTCAAGGATAATTGACGGACCGAGAATGCCGCCACACGAGTCACAATGCCAACAAGTACATACCCGGCAACTTTGTGGAAGAAATTCGCATGCAAGAACCGAAGCGACTCACGTATTATTGGCAAACGGCGGTGATTAGTGGAGCTTGTCTCGTGCAGAGGTTCGGTTTTGCTTATTCGCTTTGCAGGGACGCAAAGTGTGAAGATCAGCTAGTCAAAACACGACGACGCATGGGCAGACAGTCGACCGTAGGCAGCTCACTTAGTAAATAAGAGATTTCTATTGGTACGATGCGCGCCCTAAAGAGTCATGGCTATTCCCAGAATTCACAGATGGTGTTCAACAGCGTCTAGAGTACATCTGACTTTGAAGCGGTGGCATTCGTGTCCACAGTTGGAATTGTCCGAGTCGGTTGACACTGACAGGACGGAGGTAGGCTTTACGAGCCCTGGACAGTCAGGGTCCAGGTCGGAATTTCACGGATGGCTCAACAATGGTTGATGTGGGGTTTCCAAAGGTTGCGCACGGGTGGGTCACGGAAAGCTGTCGAGACTCGAGAGATGGTTGATGTTGATCGCACTCTAGATGCAGATTGAACGGTCAGGGCAGGCGAAGCAAGAGGCGGAGAAGACAAGATGTTAGGGCGAGAGGGCGAAAATGAGAGACTACTGTAGATTGATGATTTCCATGTCGGACATTGAGGGCCAAATTATTGATGAACAGACGCAAGCAGGGTCTAGAGGGTGGGCTCTCAACCGAGCGCGGTTCTACAACGGCAGAAAGGAGGAAGGGTTTCTGAGCCGCATGGTGGGTCGGCCGTGGCTGTCAACGCTGTTACCGTCGTCATTGGGCTTGCAGTTGCAGCGACGAGGAAAAGAATGCAGTGATCTGATGGGCGTGGGGGTTGGCCATGGAAGGTTGAATGAATGCTTGTTGCGTGACACTGTGGAATGACGCGGCTAAAGACAGCTAAGAAGGAAGACAAAAAAAAAAAAGAAGTTCAGGCAAGGCGGTACATGCAGGCAGCGTGGTGGAGGCCATCATCACAAATTGAGCATGAAAGCGAAAAGTGGCCAAGGGGGTGTGCAAGATGAGGGATGGAAGATGCAACGGCAAAAGCAGAAGCCGCAGAGAGCATGTGGGAGCAGATCCCTGCCCGTCAGTCGGATAGTGGCCTTGGACGGATTGGCTCTAGTAGATTCAGCCACAAGAAGTGTGCATTTTGGGAGCGTAAAACAGGCGACGGGGAGCGAGCGCGGGAGGCCCGTCTGCTTTTCCTCATGTGCCGGACGGATGCTGACCTGTCGAGACGACTCTTGAACGTCGAGTTTCCAAGACTGCATTTCCCTCCCTCTAGCGCGTCATTCGCACCATTCGCAACCTCAGTGCCTCTGACCAAACCGTCTTTCATTTCGAGTCTGGAATTGTTCTTTGTCTTGTTGGACATCAGCTCGGCTCGAAAGCTTATGTATTGACGGCAGCGCGGGCATTCATCCAAGAGCGTGGGGGCCGCACCAAACATGACATCTCCGCGAGCCTTTGCACCCACCACGGGCGACATGACGGCACCTTCTTCGTCGACGACCTCTTCAGCCGTGCAGTCTCTCACCAGCGCCAGCACCCTGGATTCTCCCACCGAGTCTTCTGCGCGACGGGCGCTGCGGGACTCTGTCTTCGAGTCTGCGACATGGCGCGAGTCGGACGCCGAGTCGCCCGAGGAACTGCAACGAAAGGATCCCCTCGGCACCCAGATCTGGAAGCTGTACTCCAAGACCAAGAACACTCTGCCCAACTCGGAGCGCATGGAAAACCTGACGTGGAGGATGATGTCCATGAACCTGAGGCGCGCACAGCACCAGAGGTACCACCCCAGTCCGACCTCTTGATGAGCCCGAGGCCGCAACAACGAGAAGTACTTGTGCTGACACTCTGTGACAGTCGGCTGGCTCAAGCATACCAGCAGCGCGTCAACGCCCCCAGTGGAATCGCTCAGCTGAGACAGTCGGCAGAGGCCCAGTCTCAGTCGCTCTCGCAAGCCCACGATCACATGAATCTGGACGACTTCATCCTCCCCTCGTCCATTGCCTCACCCACGAGCCAGCCCTCGCCACCACCCTCGCTCGACCCCTCGACGACGTCCGACTTCAAGCCCACCCCGACCGGCATCCCCATCCGCCGCCATCAGCAGCTGCAGGAAGAGGCCCACGACGACTTCATTGCGCGCGCCTCGGCTCCGTCGGTCGCTCCCACCGCCGTCAACAAGACCACCGACGAGTTCGGCTACATCCAGCGTCATGTACGCAAGACTAGCATCGACGAACGCCGAGTATGCCACCTCCCTCCTTCTGCTGTTTGTTTGTGCACTGCTGACCCTGCTAGCCCCCCAAACGACGTGCCGACTGCTCTCCACAGGTGCCTCCGGTCACCACTGGCATGCCCAACGACGCCCTTCTCAACAACTATTCGCTCGACGCTGACGCCTTCAACCCTCCCAACACGCATGGCCAAGTGCCCTTCGCCCTCGACACGTTCGCCTTCGACACGGGCGTCAACTCGGCCCACAACGACCCACTGCTGACATCGGCCGGTCCTTTCCAGACCAACTTCAACTTCTCGCCAGTCGGTTCGCCCATGATGAACAATGGCCCCTACACCAACATGTTCAACCAGGCCATCATGTCCAACAATTACTGCTCGCCAACCCAGTCGTCATATCAGTCCCGCGTCTCGACCCCACAGCCCATCCCCGAGCACGAACCTGTCTTCTTCAACACCTCCAGCAGTGTCGACCTGAGACATCATGCTCACATGAGCAACTACACCAGCCAACAGCCTACACCTGTTGCCAGCATGCAGCCCCAGTACATTTTCAGCCCCAGCAACGACAACATGTTCAGTCAGGTCTCGGCTCCCGACTCATCGGCTTCCTTTACACAGCCGTCGTCCTTTTCGATGCCAGGTCATGTTGACCCCACCGAGGTCTTGTCAACCGCCATGTCGCTGCCGCGTGGTGACAACATGTTCACCTTCGGAGCCGACTCCGACAACGAAGACGACGAGCCCAACTTTGGTGATCGTAACAACTTCATGATGCAGACCGACTTTTCCCCTATGGAGGATCCTACAATGGGCGAGTATCAATGGGAGAGCGGTCTTGCTTCAGGCCAATTCAATTCGCTGCCCGCTCGTTACGCCGGCCCTCCAGCTCGCAAGGGTGTCACAATCGGGCACACTGAGATGATTCCTCAGACCCAAGATTGGAGTGTGGGCAGCTTGGGCCGTACTCACGGTTCAGCTGCTTCTGTGAGCGAGATCCGCAACCGCGGAAATGACCCTCGTCTCAAGAAAATCCCTCGCACAGCCTCGACCCCAAATGCTGCTGCCATGGCCGCTCAAAATGGTATTTTCTCCGCTCGCCCACAATCATCGCCTTCGTCGCCCCCCGAGTCCTCGACGGGCTTCAGCTCTGTCGCGCCCTCTCGTCCAGGAAGTCCCAAGCCTGGTGAGAACGGCCTGCCTACGACATGCACCAACTGCTTCACTCAGACCACTCCCTTGTGGCGTCGCAATCCTGAAGGACACCCGCTATGTAACGCCTGCGGCTTGTTCCTCAAGCTCCATGGCGTCGTACGCCCGTTGAGCTTGAAGACGGATGTCATCAAAAAACGTAATCGCGGTGGAGCGGGCTCCGCAGCTGTTGGACCCTCCACTAGCCGGTCCAAGAAGGCTGCTAGCAGGAAGAACTCGGTAGCCCACACTCCCGCAACTACCCCAAAGCCCACCCATGATGCCGACTCTCCCAATACTGCTTCTCACACCGCGGCCAACACTCCCATTACTCAAGGCAACCCAGTCATTGCACCCAAGACTACCGTTGTACCTATTGCACCAGGCCCGCCAAAACCGCAAATGCCTGCTACAGGCCCCGCTCCTACACGTATGGTTGCGCCGAAGCGCCAACGCAAGCAGAGCAAGATTGGCAGCTCTCCTCAAGAGATTGAAATGGGAGAGGCGGATGATATGAACAACAGCATCAAACCAAAGGAGGTTACCCAGGTGTCTGCAACTGCACCTGCGCCTGTCTTTGCATCTAGCCAACAGCCTACCATGATGATGAACCATGGTACACCCGGATCGATGGCCAGCACTCCATCCGGCATGCCAGCCGGCCCTCAAGAGTGGGAATGGCTCACCATGAGCTTGTGAGTGGCCACACTGTGGCAATCTTCCACAATTCAATATCACTACAAGAAGAGAAGACATTTTCCTTCACTAAGACGCACATCGTGTGAATCAGTCCATCACACTGTATTCCACCAAGCATTCTTTCTGCTTTTGAGTTTGATCATATACCCGCCCATATCTCGTTTCTGGGCAAATCCGATAAGGACAGTACCGACGGTTGTCTGATTTTGCGCAGGTCGTTGCTCTCCTGTTTTCATTTTTGCGTTTACT
The DNA here is from genome assembly GCA_003992365.1 of Aureobasidium sp. P6. Taxonomy (NCBI): domain Eukaryota; kingdom Fungi; phylum Ascomycota; class Dothideomycetes; order Dothideales; family Saccotheciaceae; genus Aureobasidium; species Aureobasidium sp. P6. The sequence continues at coordinate 147,095 of RZIQ01000021.1, forward strand.
CAGGCGTTTGAGCTGGCTGGCTATGGGGTTCAGTCTTGTTTTATGTTTTGCTTCACGAATGATTCCCTTATTAGACTGGTGGGCAGGTCTCGTTTTGCTGTTTGAAGGAGTTCTCAGATTCCAATGCCTCTTCGATTTGGCTTGATAATGAGATGGATAGGATCTTGAGCGAGATGGATTGGAGATGTTACTTTCGGCAATGATGACACACGATTCTGTTTCGCCATGAATCATTTGACTGGCCATGTATAGGACCAGATATTTTAGAGACGCCTTTTTTTCGTTTTTTGCAATAATGACTTGAGTTCAATCTGCTTTTGTTCACCAATTTTTCTGCTTGTATAGTCCCAGCGCCAAGTGGTCCTTCCAAGAGGTGCAGTAAATCCCAAAGGAAAGAATATAACTCGTGCCTCAAGCCAGCAAATATTGACCAAAGGTCTCCTCCACTCGTCCTGTTGGCAGGAACTGAACTAGAATCGTGCATACTCTTTTGGATGCTCGTATTACTCGGGAGTTTCTCCCGAGCCATGTCCGACATCATTGTCATCTCATCCTCCTTTCTAATGCTTCGACCCGGCTCCTGAAAGCCGCCACGATGTCGCGAATGCGTCGAATCTTGTCAAACTCTGTCTCGAGCTCGTCAATCTGTCTCAGAAGACCATGCATTCGCGCAATTTCTGCATTGGCGGCCTGGATTGATGAAAATGCTCGCGAGCTCTGTCGTTGGACTGATGCTTGTGTTTCGCGAGTCAACTCCTTGGCGTCAGTGTCTAGATGCATTGTCTTGAGTGGAACTAGACCTGAAAGAGACATACACACACATATAGAAAACTCGGGAACAGCAGCACGCTTGGGACGGAAGAAGCACAAGATCATCTACCAAACTCGAAGAGACACGCAAGAGCGGGAAGAGGCCTTCAAGAGAGAGAGAGAGAGAACTCACAAGGTCAGCTCTTTGCTGTATGCTCGCCATGACATGATCAAAGTGGTTAGCCAATAGCTGCAAGCTACTCGCATCCACCAAGACTCTCCCATTCGCAGCCGCAGCACGCGCGTTGTTGTTTGCTCTGGACAGCGCGACTTGCTGATGCCTTTGGAAAGTCTCAATCTCTTCCCCGTTGGTCAGGCCCAACTGCGAGGGGGGTACGGTGGAGGATGCTGTAGGCGGCGCTGGTCGAGATGACGAGGAGAAAGGTTTTCGTGGCACCATAGATGGAGCCTCATCTTTAGACTTTCATGGGCTGAGGCCTGGGCCAGGAACTGTTTGTGAAGAAATTGGTGAAAGTGGCTTTTTTTCGTATTGACTAGGTTTTCGCTCGGGATACTCTGCTTGTTGATGATGTTGATGTCGATGTTGATGGTCGGAAGAAGCAAGATGCTCAGTCGGTGCGAGGCGGCGTCGTCGTCGTCGTCGTCGCCAGGGCTCCTGCCGAGGATGTCTGCCGACTCGGCCCTAAATCAAAAATCAAGCCCTTGCACTTGATCGCAATTGGCAACCGTCGGCGCATGTTCAACAAATAATCTCTAATGATCCTCTGAATCCTGACTGCGTCTTAATGACAGTACCAGCCTTGTTGATTGAGCGGACGAGGTTGAGGAGGAAATGACCCCACCCAACACAGTCGCAACTTCTTCCTTATCTCCTTTGTGGGTCATTGTGGATCTGGGAATGTATTAAAGTCAAAGCGACTATCGATTCCTTGCGCGTATAGCTTTGCAGCTGAATGAAGGGGGAAAAAAGCGTTCTACTCTAGCAAAGATAGTGCTTCCACCTTCCTGCGTCTCCACATAGGGAGGGTTGAATGTAACCTCACTCCTGAAACGCCATCCTTGTCTCCTGTCTGTTATCCCTCTACCGTTCCGAACGGCTAGTCCCACATTCACATCATTTAATAATCGTTCAAGTTGTGCAGAGAGACGTCCTGGCTGCCACGATGCACCAAGCCTTCTTTCGGCCTCTTCTCTTCGTCATCTCCGTCGGCGGTAATCTTGCTGACAGCGGTCGCCTGTGCTTTGTTGCCCTCGTTAGCAGGCACCACATTGCCCTGACGATCGACCTTTACACCGCTAGCAGCCATGCGAACTTCCTCTTCGCCAGCGGTGCCTTGTCTGACGGCCTCGCGTGCGCTCTCCATGACCTTGAGCTTTTTGGCATCTCCGCGCATCCGCTCAAGGTGCTCGAAATAGTCGCTGTTGACAGGGGTGACATATGTGCCGCAGAAAACACCGACTTCGAACTTCTGGTCTGGACGAGGACTTGCCTCTGCGCAAGCCTCTTCGAGGTCCTTGAGGGATTGGTAGACGACGGCATCGGCGCCAATTTTCTTGGCAATATCTTGAGAACTGCTGTGGTGGGCGATGAGTTCCGAGGAAGAGGCGAGATCGATACCGTAGATGTGAGCGTAAGTAATCGGAGGAGCACAACTGGCGAAGAAGACTTGCTTGGCACCAGCTTCCTTGGCCATGAGCACAATCTCGCGACTGGTTGTGCCTCTGACGATGCTGTCATCGACGAGCAGCACGTTCTTGTCCTGGAACTCGATGGGGATGGCATTGAGCTTAGCACGCACACCCTTTTGACGAGCCTTTTGGTTGGGCATGATGAAGGTGCGGAAAATGTAGCGGTTCTTGACGAAGCCCTGGCAGTAAGGGATCTTGAGGTGCTTGGACACTGCATAGGCAGAAATCAGACTGGTCTCGGGAATGGGGATAACGGCATCAATGCTGGCGAGTTGCTCGGGGGTGAGCTGCTGCTTGATGGTCTCGGCGAGGCGGTAGCCCATGAGTTGACGGCTGCGGTGGACCGAGATGCCGTCAATAACAGACTCGGGGCGGGCAAAGTAGACGTATTCGAAAATGTCAGGGGCGTAGTTCAACTCTTTGGCGACTTGGGAGAAGACGGGCTCCTTGCCCTTCTCGATAATGACGGCCTGGCCAGGCTTGATGTCAATGATGTTTCTGTAACCACATTGCGAAAGGGCGACGGATTCAGAAGCCATCATGTAGTCGGTTCCGATTCCATCGTCCGAGGGCTTGGAACCAAGGACCATGGGTCTGATTCCGTAGGCATCACGGAAACCGATGAGACCGAAACCAGCGAGCATGGCAGTGCAAGCCCAGCCTCCCGAGCAGCGCTTGTACATGCGCTCAAGGGCAGCGAAACAGTCGCTGGCATTGACTCTTGCTTTCTTGGTCTCGTTCAACTCGTTGGCGAAGATGTTCAGCATAAGCTCGCTGTCGCTGTCTGTGTTGATGTGTCTGTGGGCGACTTGGTCGAGGTACTCTCTGAGCTCGGGGGCGTTGATCAGGTTGCCGTTGTGGGTGAGGGCGATGCCGTAGGGGCTGTTGACGTAGAAAGGCTGTGCCTCGGAGTTTGCGCTGCTGCCTGCAGTGGGGTATCTCAAATGACCGATGCCCATGAAGCCCGGCAGGTCTGCGACGCGAGAGCCGTCGTGGAAGACTTTGGCAGCGAGGCCGTTGCCTTTGCACTGGTAAATGCGACCATTGCGAGTACAGGCGGCAATGCCGCATGCATCTTGACCACGGTGTTGCAGGTAGTAGAGAGCTTGGTGGATCTCAGCGGCAGCGTCGAGCGACGACGGGTTGCCATGGATGACACCGAGGATACCACACATGATGTATGGCTATGTATGTGTATTCAACGAGTGGAGAGGAAGGAAGGGTTCTGCCCGAGACTCGAGGTTAGCCAGGCTCGTGCGGACGGGTCTTGATGTGAAGTTGTGCGGCCGGGGTGTTGCTCAGGGTTAGAAAATGTGTTCATGAAAGATCACTAGTCTAACATCTAATTTTTACTTCTAATTTCATCCGTGCAAAGTGGTGGATTCGGCTGGGAGAAAAAGTGTGCAACTTACGAGTCAAGGCGGCCTTGAGGCGGATGGCGAAGATACTAGTGGCGACTGAACATGGGCCTGGCAAGCAGGACAGGGAGCAGTAAAGGGCAGATGCCTTGGGGAGGCACTTGGGGTCGACATTTGTGAAGGAAGAGAAAGTGGCCGGGAAAAAATTGAATTGATCAAATCAACTGTCCAAGCGCTTCTTGCCGATAGCGGGGTCCACTCGATCCGGGGACCGCCCTTCGCTCCGCCCAACCGCGGCTTTGTCTTGTTCAAACACATACACATCTCATGAGTGAACGCCTGACAACATCGCAATCTCGAGAGAATTGCTCGACAATGCCAGATCCTTACGCTGTCGATGGGCTGGCTGTCAATGAGTCCAAAAGGAGATATGAGATAGGTAATATGCAGAGGCTTGCACTTCACATGCTCGTCAGCAGTGAGCCTTCTGAGAAAAAAGCCTCGCGACTCCTTTTGAATGAATGCGTATGAGAAGGACACCTTACTACATGTCCGCTTATCACGAGAGCGCCATAGTCTTCAATCTGTACCCATCGACTGCTATGGTAAGCGCAAGATCTAGCGGCAGTGTGGTCTCTCTGTAAGGACATCTGAGTAGCTCATACCGCCATGTGAGCTCTCTTCGAGTAAAAAACTTCTTCTTTCACTCAACTCTGCCAGTCACCTTGGACAACCATTGGTTGAACTTGCAACACAGCCCGTCCAACACTCCAACTCTATTCCTTCTACCAACACCTAAACCTTTACCCCTTTCTTCTACACTTCAAAAGATCTACCACTCGCGGTACCTTTTCTTCTTTGCCCACATCCCTTTCAGCTCAAACACCAACAGACCTTTATGGGCACGGTGTACTGCTTTGCTTCCACAACTTTGCTGTGGCTTCACAACCACATCCTTAGCAATCTGTGAGACAACCAAGACTGGTCCATCACTTTCCACAGCTGGATGCTTACTGCCAACTCTTTCAGCTTCTTCTTTTCACGACCTCACATTGTTGTTCATCATTGCAATTCCTTTCTCTCGCCTTCTACAGCACTTTTCACTGGCCATAAAAGGCCATCCTTCCACACATCAACCATCATCCCTTCTCACCTCCAGGTCTTCGGCTGCCTTACCTCTCGGTGACTGACCACCTTTTGACTTCAGCAACAATGTCTCGCCGAAACAGCTCTGTCTCGGGCCGTGGAGGCACGCACAACAGTCAGTCGACCTTGGGCGTCTGCACGCTGCATAGCTGACCTTGAACAGACCCAATCCTAATCGATGACGATATTGAGTTCATTCACACGAATCTCTACGACACCATCACTATTGACGATGACGCTCCTCAACGTGACACAAATTTTGAGGATCAAGAGGACATAGAATTCATCTCTGAACACACACCAATCGTTGACAACGACGACCGCTGGGGAAGTCGACCTGTTCGAGCCTCCAAGAAAAAGCCAAGAGACTTTGTTGCCTACGAGCCCAGGACCAAATCGATCTCCAAGACTTCCACCCTTGAAGGCCACTGGATCACCGATACGCATTTCCTCGTGCCTGGTCAGGTTGTAGAGCTCCGGACGGATCTGAGCGCTCCCTTTAAATGCGGCGATTTTCTTCGTATAAAGAGCATTTATGAAGATACCGACACCAGCACTGTTTATCTTCGCGGGATTCTGTACCGCCGTACAAGAACTCTGGAAGGCATGCTTATCAAGAAGCTCAACGAAGTTTACCAGGTTTTACAACACAACAAGGAAGATTCTCGTTCCGTCGAGACCCAGTCACTCCATGATGTTCCAGTCGATTCGGCCGTCCGCACCCGTTGCCTGAGACATACCAACCTCCCATTTCCTGAAAATAGCTTTCGTACTAACGAGCGAATGGGAGGACAGACTGGCGACTTCAAACAAGACAATGCCATGCTCGCATGCAGATGGAAGAGAATTTTCCACTACACCAGTGCCACGGATTTGCGTACTGGCTACCCACACATGACATCTATTGAACGGTTTGCATTTTCCGAATGTGATCAGGGTTTCGGCACATTGGATATCCTGCTACGCAAAGCCGTTCCCAAGGTAGAATCGGACCTTACTGCTATCGATCTGACGGCCGAAGAAGCAGCCGACCAAGATGCTTCCCGGTTGGCGGACGCTCTCCGTGAGATCAAGAAGAATGCTTCAGCCGTCGACACATTAATGACCTTTGCTGATTTCTTCTGTGGAGCCGGTGGCGTTTCTGTTAGAGCCAGAGAGGCCGGATTCATAGTGAAGTATGGTGTCGACCATAACCCCGACGCTTGTGCGACATACCGCAGAAACTTCCCAGGAACAGAAGTTTACGAGGAGGATGTCTATGACAATTTGGCCGTCAGAAAGCAAGCCAATGCCCATGTGCGCTGCTGTCACATGTCTACCGTGTGCAAGACCATCTCTACTGCATACACTGTCAGAGGCAAGAACCACGATGCCAACGAGGCGACTCTTTTTTGCATCTCGGACATTCTTCGCAAAGCCACGCCTATGGTCGCCACTCTAGAGCAGACCTTTGGCGCTCTTGGCCCTAGCAAAAAGCAACTCTTCCATTCCTTTGTCTACCAGTTCACCGCCATGAACTACTCGGTCAAGTGGGCTGTGCACACTCTTTCCGAGTATGGCGTTCCTCAGGCCCGCAAGCGTCTCATTATGATTGCTGCCTGTCCGGGTCACCCTCTGCCAGACTTTCCTAAGCCTACACACGCTGCTTTCCCTGAGCAGCCTGTCCCTGGATTGAGACGCTCGGTGACCATCGCCGATGCTTTTCGTCCCATTCGCCCTGACACACCAAACCACAACCCCGACGCGTTGCCAGTCGGAGACTACATGCCATACAGCCCTCACCAACTGGCTCGAGGTTGCATCACCACTAGCGGTGGTCAGAACAATTGGCACTATAGCGGGAAGCGCAAGTTGACTGGGCGCGAATATGCTTGCCTTCAAACATTCCCGTTGGATCACGTCTTTGTTGGCAACAGAACCTCTGTGGTCCAGCAGGTCGGAAATGCAGTCCCACCCGCCTTTTCTCAAAAGCTTTACGCCTGTATCCGCAAGACTTTCGAGGAAGTCGACAAGCAAGACCGCGAGTGGGATGCGGCAGGCAGCGCCGCAGCTCCTATCCAGCTGGATGAGGATGAAGATGTGATGCATGACGATACCTCGGACCCCGTCCGCGACATCGTGGATCTGACTGATTGAGCGGTTTATCTCTCTGGAAGGTGATGTTCCAAGTTCTTCTTCTCGGTCCAACAGCAAACTCCCTTGCTACGGTTGTCAGAAAATCACGTTGCTTTTCCCTGTTCTCACACTGTGCTCTGCCCATGATCCAAAATGCCGATAAACAAAACACCGAACGGCCTGCCTTGTTGCCCAATGCTTCTTCTTCCGACTGTCATTTCCGGTTCATTGTTTTCGTTTCCTTTCGGCCTAGAGCCAGGATCACTGTCTCTACCGCAACATGGTTCAGAAAAAAAGGAGGAGTCTGCTATGCTGCATGATGAAAGGTGTACACGGCTGTCACGTACGATACTTTGTAGTTTCACCTTGACTAGCAGCCAATCAATCTTTCTTATCAAGCTTCGAAATGGTCAACAGTGCTTTGTGAGGAAATATCGTGTTGCCATTCGTGAATACTTTGTGACTTTGAAGAGACGACAGCTGACAGTGTAGAGGGGTTTGTGGGTGATGAGTTCTCACAATCTACCTTTGTTCAGGGGTAGTTGACGCCATCTCGACTCTCGTTATCAGAGCTCAGTGATCTTATTCTTTCAAGTCACATCTTCGAAATAGCACAAGCGATGTCGAAAGATTTGTCTCTTTCTTCAGTTCTCCGAAACGGCTCCATTACGATAGACGAAATTCACACGATCTTGATCACAGGCATCTTCAACATGTAAGAAAAGCCGAGATCTAGGCAGACTAAACGGCATTTCTTGTATGGTTGGCCTATCTAAAGGTATAGCAGATGCAGAAGGAACGACCAAAAACCAATTCCCCCTCGAAGCGCCAAGGGAGCGGATACGGTTTGCCAGGACGGCAGGGGCGACCACAGTGCAAATCGAGACATGTGCCATCCCTTTCGCTGCCGAGAGTTTGGCTCGCATACTCAGGGGGGGCGCTCTTAGTCGCGAGTCTTGGTTTCAACAACAGTTTGAATCATACGGCTCTCATTCGGGTCTAGACAGCCAACCGCGAGGAATGGTAAGTTCTGGCTTTCAGGCCATATGAACACGGCATCGCTTCTTGTCGGTGGGGTCGGTGGGGTCTACTGATAAAGCAGGGACACTGGCTGTCATGTTCCAACACCGCACATGAGTATCGCTTCGGACAAGAAGAGAATGACCCAAGGCAGGATGACGTGTAAGCACGCTTGCACCGACTTACAGTAAGGGTCACGCGGGACATGGAAAGATTCCCACTGGCCTGGTTTGGCCAAGGTTGACGGTAGGTTGCGCCTGTACAAGCTCTGGTCTGTGTGCAGAACATAGCTCAGTAGCAGGGCATCAGAAGAGCAGATGGCAATAGTATGTGAGGATGAAGGATGATGGTTGTGTAAAGGATGTGAGATCATGGCCTTTGTCGAGCGAACACATGCCTTTGCAGAATAGTCTGACAGGCGTTGCGCACATCGTGAATGGAAGCAGTAAGGGCAGGACGGAGCAGAGTGACGGTCAGGGCACCTCTGAGTGGTCTTTTGTGCTTGAAAGCACTGGCAGGCTGGCCGGAAGAATCAAAGCCGGTGTGAGCGAGTTGGTGTATGATTGCGTCGCGAAATCTCCTCATGAGCCAAGAGCGGACGGTTCGTTTCTTTGAAAGGGCGATTGGAGTCCTGATGGCCCAGTATAGTTTGTCTGGGTTCGAAGAGTCGATGCGACGTGAAATTGGAATGTTAAGAGGATGACGATCATCCTGAGCGATGAGAGCGGTGGCAGTGAAAGTGGTGCAGTTGATGGGCCGGGGGGAAGGGTCGAATCGAACGGCGAACAAGGAGGCGGAAAGATTCTTCTGCGGTAGCCTAGACATGGTGGATGGCGAGCAAGCGAACAATCGAAGACGAGAACAAAGAAAGGCTTTAGGCGCTGGCCAAGAGATTTGGCAGGCTCAAGGCCACTCGTGCGTCACAGCGACCGCCCCTCTTTCTTTTCCACAGCCCGACCAACCACCACCACCACCACAACCTCGACACTCGTCCGACTTTGTCGCATCCCAAAACACAACACACAGGCAACGAAGCCGCACTGAACAACCTTCGAACCCCCCAGCGACACATTCGCCATGCCCAAGAACAAGGGAAAGGTATGCGCCCCAAACGTCGCCTGAGAAGGACGGAGAAAAAACAAGCGACTGACTCGCATGTGCCAACCAGGGTGGTAAGAACCGCAGAAGAGGAAAGAACGAGAACGACAACGAGAAGCGTGAGCTCACCTTCAAGGAAGAAGGCCAGGGTATGCCGTCATGCCACCGAGACAAGCAGAGCACAAGACTGACCGAGATGCAGAATACGCCCAGGTCGTCAAGATGCTGGGTAACGGCAGACTGGAAGCACAGTGTTTCGACGGCGAGAAGAGACTAGGACACATCCGTGGCAAGCTGCGCAAGAAGGTGTGGATCAACCAGGGCGACATCATCCTCCTGTCGTTGCGCGACTACCAGGACGAGAAGGGCGACGTCATCCTCAAGTACAACGCCGACGAAGCACGAAGCTTGAAGGCATACGGCGAGCTGCCCGAGTCGGCCAAGATCAACGAGACCGACACGTACGGCGGCGAGGAGGAGGGCATCGGCTTCGACTTTGGCGACGACGACAGCGAGAGCGGCGGCGAGGTTGACATCGACGACATCTAGACGCTCTCGAGGCTGCGGGCTTCACCATTTCTTTCACCAGCGTTGGGCGTCTTTTTCTTTTACGAGCGTCTTCCTTCCAACTGGATCTGACGCCGCCGGGCTGCGCAAAAATCAAGTCTTTTTTTTGTTCTTTCTACTGCACTATTCTAATAGTTTTGACGAATGCAATGCATAGACACCAGCACAGCCATCTCTGTAGAGACGTACTCAGACAGCGGCCATGTGATGATGATATTGCCCAGAAGTAGATTGTGAAGCCAAAATTGGAGTGCGGAAGCGGCCCTCTCGGCGAACGAGGCTTTGAGGCTGACGTATTGTCCTGCTCTGTCCGTCGTGCTCTCTCCAACTGCAGCTCCGTTTCACCATCGTCCAATCGACACATGCGCGCCCGCTCAGCATGCCCTCGATACTCAACGACGACGACAAGCAAAATGTCAAGCGCCAGGTGCCCAAGGCCTCCAACAAGATCCATACCGTCGCCGTCGCCAAGTTGTACATTGCCTACCCGAACCACTCCAGATGGCAGTACACGGGTCTGCAGGGCGCTGTAGTCCTCGCCAACGACCTGGTCGGCAACACTTTTTGGATCAAAATGGTCGACGTCTCGGTACGCTCTGCCCGCCCTTGTTGCTATGCCATCCGTCGCCGCTGACCACCCATCCAGCCCTCGAACCGCGGTGTCATCTGGGACCAGGAAATCTACGACACTTTCCAATACAACCAGGACCGCACCTTCTTCCACACCTTTGAGCTCGAGGACTGTCTGGCCGGTCTGTCTTTTGCCGACGAGAAGGAAGCCAAGCAGTTCAAGAAGAAGATGGACGAGCGCGAGAAGAATGCCCACAAGAACACAAAGAACAAGCCATTCGGCAGCGGCAGTGGCTCTTCTCAGGCCCGTCCTGCGCCCAGCATGGGAGGCGGCTCGACCAAACACCGCTTTGGACTCAGCAGTCTGCTGCCCGGCCATCGCAATTCACAACCTGCTCAGCCGCCTCCTCAGTCCATCATCCCTCCTCGCGAAGTCGCCATCAGCCATGCTGCTCCTGCTCGATCGACGCCATCGCACAATCTGGACATGTCAGACCCCGCCGTGCAAGAAGTCCTCAACCAGCTCTTGTCCATGGGCATCACCGAGGATCAGCTAGAGGAGCATGCCGGCTTCATTCAGACCTACCTGGAACAGCACAGAGCCAGTGCTGCTGCCGAGGAAGAGCGCAAGGCCAGAGCCCCGCCACCGCCTCCTCCTGTCGCCGCTCACATGTCGCCTCAGACCACTGGAGGGAGCGGCAGTGCTTCCAGACGTGGTCCTCCGCCCGCTCCGCCCCAGCCTAGAAGAGGTGCCGCGCCAGCGAGACCACCATCTCCCTCTCCCTCGCCGCCGCGCGCTCCTTCGCCACCTCGTCCCATGTTCCGTGCTCCTCCTCCAATCGCCGACGCTGGGAAGTACGCCAATCTTCCTGCTCCGCCTGCCAGATCCAGGGCTTCTTCTTCCGTCGCCCCGCCACCTCCACCACGCATTCCAGCAAGGGCGCCAGCCAACGACGACTCCTCGTCGTCGAGATTCGGTGTCCCTCCTCCTTTTGCTGGCACCCGCATCCCGTCTGGTCCTCCTCCCACACCTGCCCGAGGCCCTGTACCCCCTCCTCCGCCGGCCAGGAACAATGCCGCCCCGGCCGGTGTTCCTATGCCACCGCCATTACCTCCAAAGACTCCAAACTCTGCCGCTCCTCCACCACCACCCCTTCCTCCCTCATCAGCTCGTCCTGTTCCACCGCCTCCTGGAGCTGGCAACCTTCCCCCACCACCCCCTCCTCTGCCTCCGCCGTCCGGTGGCGCCCCGCCGCCTCCACCTCCCCCGCCAATGCCCTCAAGCGGTGGAGCTCCACCACCGCCCCCATTGCCCCCCGGTCGTGCTCCCGGAGGAGATGCGCCAGCGCCTCCACCGTTGCCTCCTGTGGGCGGAGGCGGCAGAGACGATCTCATGGCTTCTATCCGAGGCGGCGCTCGTCTCAAGAAGGTATCCGATCAGGAGAAGAGAGATCGCAGTGCTGCTGCTGTACCAGGCAGTGAGCCATCTGCGTCGAGTGCTCCTAGTGGAGGAGGCGGTGGTGATGCTGCCGGCGGCGGTCTCGCTGGTGCTTTGGCTAGTGCGCTTGCTGCAAGAAAGTCCAAGGTCAGCCATAGTGGTAAGTTTTGCTCACGACCCAGTAGCTTACAGTACATGCTGATTCTTTGACAGATGACGAAGATGACAAGGATGACTGGTAAGTGTGTGCAAGGATGCGAATTTCAGCAAAGGCGTACAAATTTTTTGGTCGAGCGAGGTGCTTTCAGAAGATTCCCCGACGGTGTAACTATTTCTCAAACTCAGGAGACAGATTTTGTCAATTTATCATATACCAAGGCTATCCGGTTGGTGCCGATGAGCAATGTTGTGCTCGTGCTTTTCCTTGATCGAGTACATCCATGAACAGTTTAGACAAGAATTGATGCTCAATCTTTGTTTGGTCCTTATTCGGCCGAATGTCTAACTTTGATCGTGATGACAGACTGATTGTCAGATCAAAAAATGTGCTGCACAGAGACGCTTCAGATGCTTCACATCATATTCCATCCGCGATAGTGAGATATCTCTGGTAGCACGAATCCAACAGGATAAAACATGTCTCATAGTCCATCGGCAAAGCTTCTAGTATTCTTCGGTCAGTCGTGTTGATTAGATGGGTTTGCATGATGTTGTCAAAGGCAGAAAACTCGGACAGGGTGACTTGGCCAACATGGACATCATTGAACACGACTTTTTATCGAAACACTTGACGAACACATCCCAATAGCACACCACATGATGAACAACCTACGGAGTAGCTCCACGCGGAGCTTGCGATACACAAAGCACATCAGAAAAGCGTCAACACTGAACCAAGGCCCCAACAAAGCACCCTCACTCTTCCGACGATACCGCGGCATAATTCTATGGACATCAATCGGCCTCGCAGTAGGCGGCACAATCGGCTCGATAGCCTCACACACCATCGCGCCCCCACCGCATCCCTTGCCAGGCACACACGAAGATGGCATCCTCATGCAAGACCTCGAACGACGCATCGACTCCGAATTCAAAGTCAAAGTGCTGCGAGGCAAGTGCACAGCCGTAGCGGCAAGCCTACGCGGTGACGAAGGCGTCTGGCGCGAATTAGATCCCAAAACCCTGGATGGTGCGCTGGTGCGAGATTCACTGGCCGGGGCCCGCTCGTTGGGCGTGCAACGCGTTTTCTGGAACGAGAAAGAGCACGAATTAGTCGCTGTGGTGTGGTTCGGCGGCGCCATGTCCGGATGGCCTGGCGTCACGCATGGCGGTGGCATCGCTACCGTGCTCGCGGATAAGATGGTCCTGGCGGCGCGGCTCGCAAAGGGAATTGCGCCTGCTCAAGACGCTTCTGTCGGGCCCTCGGAGCCGACACGACTGGACATCACCTACAAGAAGCCTACCTATGCCAATGCTTTCTACGTCGTGAGAGCTGTGCCCAGGTATGGCATCTTTGAGACTTCGTCGCCGAGCGATATGGCCGTGGATGCCCAGCTCGAGACACTGGAGGGTACCGTGTGCGTGCAGGTCAAGGCTGTCGTGCCCATCTCCGAAGCCGAAGGTGCAGCCAAGTCTACCATCAAAAGTCTGACTCCGGCAAAATCATGGTTGGGCTGGTCTTCTCGCTCCGACTCATGATGGCAACTGAGCTCAGCACGAGACTTTGGGAATTTGGAGTCGAATCGGAAAAAGTGCTCAAAGATTCTGACGATTGAACTGTAGGCTGGAGACTAAGCCGAGAGTTTGACTGAGGTCCAATGACCGGATGATGTCCTGCAGACCAGGCATGCAATGGAGCGGATGTATGTAGCAGACTCTCAGAGCAAACATGCAAGCCATGTTTGACAGACCCGGCCTGTCGATTTCCTACTCAACTGCTTGCTTGAGAGCTTGGGAATACGGATCACAAGACAAGTCGAGGACTTGGTGTGTACAAGATGCCGAGACCATCACACAGACATAAAACAACAGAGCGAAGCAGAAAGTAGCATAGCAGCACTACTCGACAATCAGCCAGGACCTTGTAGTCCCAGCCGGTATCAAAGGGGAGATGTGAATACATCCCCTCCACACAAGAAACGCCTATCCCAAATCCGATCCCATATGCTCCGATTACCCCTGAATCCGTGTCGCATTATGTTACACGATGTGCATATGTTGAGGTGCCTGTTTCCAACATCCATTATGCAATCATCCACCTGGAAAACATTAGTTGATGTGGTTTCAAAGCGATCAAAAGTATCGACTGACCATGCGCCGCCAATGAGTGCTACAAGAATAAGCGCTACAGAGAGGTCAGAAGTGTTTGCCAGCAGCCTCACAGTCGAATAACAAACCTGTAATAATGCCAGCTCCGGCTCTGTCGCTGGTGTTGATAGGCTCGGGTAAAGCAATAGGACTCGTATCACCTCCGGATCCGGCACTAAATTTGATGGTCAGCTGTGACGATAGCAATCTCTACAAGCGTTACGCACTTGGGATTACCCTGAGACGTTCCACCGGTCGAGTTGGACACAGGTCCCTGAACCTATATCAAGTCAGCACAAAGAAAAGTCGGCAAAGCTCATGAGCTAAACACATACTTTGCTGATCAAGGTCGACTGAATGACCTCAAGAGCACACATCTGTTGACCGACGCCGTAAGTTCCGTCCCAGACACCATTATTCCACCATTTGGTTCCGCAAGTTGTACCACTCTCGCCGCCACTGCAGGACAAAGCAGCGGCTGCCGCGGAGGCTCGGAGGTAAGGCTTGATCTGCTCGTACAGCCAGGGGGCGACCTTTGTAGAGGCGGCCATCCAACGCGAGAGGTAGGCTTTGAAACTGCAAACAAATTAGTTGATGGACGGACGAACAAGATTTCGAAAGGACCTGACGAACCTAAGCTGATCGGTGTTGCAGTTGTTTCCGGGTTCGCAAGCAACCTCGAACATGATTTGGCCAGCTCCCTGGCCGTTTGAACTAGTGAAGAAGACGTGTGTCGCATTCCAAATGCCTTGGGTGCGTTCTCTCCAGATCTCATCTTGGGTAATGTTCCACATGGTGGCGGCACCTAGAAGGTAAACACCAGCATTGTAAGACCATTGGATATGATTGAGCTCTGTGCAATTTATCCTGTCGTCGCTGCCATCATAGAAGTAGTAATCATTGCTCATCAAACCGATGGCATGAGTCCAATCGAACGTCTTCTCGGCCCACTCAAGGTAGGTAGTGTTGCCCGTGTAAGCACCCAGACGTGCAGCAATGTTGAAGAAGGCACCATTTGAAATGGTATTCTTGTAATCGTAGCCATTGTTGAAAGTAAAAATCTGCCATCTCAAACCTCCACCACAAGTCGAGTAATCCCAGCGCAGGGCTTGACTGTTGAAGACAGCTTGGGCAAGTGCGAGCCACTGAGGCTGGTCTGAAGGAGGGTTGGGGAACCTGAGCTCTGCGGCGGACATGGCAGCCATACCCCAGAAGGCCTGATCGTCATTTCCAAGCGATTTGCTCTGGTTGCTAGGCATGTAATTGTCTTTGTCGCCAACCTGGAACAACATAGCCTGCATGGTAACGTCATTGTAACTTGTGTCACCGGTATAGTACCAATAGTCAATCAGGGAGCCGAACATGGCGCCGGCTTCCCACCAGTAGTATGGACCAGGAAGCAAGCCAGGAATGCCGCCTGTTTGGTTGCCAGCGTAGTATTTCATCATGTCGTAGGCGACGGTGGAAGCAGCCGATTTGATCGATTCTATCAATGTTAGTCTCTGTGTGGCGACCAAGACAGGAGAAGCGTACCATCGTCTTCGAGATTGAGAGTGATGGCAGCACATGGTGAAATTGCAAGAGCGGCACATGTAAGACCGGACAGTATTGATGAGAGACGCATTCTGAATGCAGTCGTTATGAGAAAGGATGCAGGCCAGACGATGTATTGATGCAAGATGGATGAAGTTGGAGTATCAAAAGCGTCAATCTAGTGGCGTGTCCGGGGCATCCACAGAAAGGTTTACCAGGTTGAAATGGGGATCAAGTTGGAATTTTCGGATGGTGACGTCGGTCAAAGGCAGGGAGAGATGGAGGAGCGGCAAACACTGACCGCGTCACAAGGACAAGAAGGTTGCGGAAGGCAGCGGTTAAAGAAAGGAATGGCAAGGCACCAAAATCAAGAGTTTCCAGCGAGGCTTGGTAGATGGATGTTGAAAGCGAGAGTTGTCACAGTGAGTTGTTGTGAATAGGATGGCAAAGAATGTCAGACTCGGCCAGAAGAGAAGGCAGGATACCTTGACTATTAGATGATAATAATACCGTAATTCAACAATAGACCAAGATGCTCGGCGCCAATCAGGGCCGCCAACCCCGCGCAGCACTTTCTCTCCACACTCTGGCGAAGCAGATCAAGGTCATGTCCGTCATTTCTCCAAGTTGTTTTGTGTCAGGCTAGATGCTCGACCGTTCTAATTTGAGTCAGGGAGTGGTTCTTGTTGCGTGTCTGCTAATCATCAATGTCCAGATCCTGCTTGTACAGCTATGGCAATCGTGTACGGCACTTTTCTGAAGCATCGCAAGTTTTCCAATGGGCAGGAAAACAAGGCGAGGATTGCACAGCGGTACGACAGTGGCGCCGAGCCTGCGCACGACAAAGATTGGCAGAAGCCAAGCACCTGGCGCCATCTACAAAAGAAATCTTTGCCATTTCTGCTGTTGCCAACTTGGCGGTGCACGACGCAATCTGCAGTGGCAGGGGCAGTGTTACTTCTCCTGAATTCTGGCTGTTGTCTTGTTGCTATGGACAGTCATCATCCGTTGCACGTGACAGTCGTGTATACGCAAATACGCAAGCCTGCCGGAATGTTGGCGGAGTTCTGACACACACACTGACCGAATACTCGCCGTTACTATTATTGGCATGTTTCTATGATACGCATGCTCCAAGGGAACAGCAGAAGCAAAACTGAAGCAGAACTCTGGCCTGACGTGTGCTTCTCTGATCCGTGTTGATTCTGTACCGTTTCACTGCGACGACAGAGGACCTGGACTTGGCTGATGGCAGGAATGGCAGAAGTCGGTGTCGCAGTCGAAAGCGGCCGAGCGGAAGGCAGAGAACAACAAAGAACATGGATAGTTAGCAGGTGGCAAGACTCACAATGTGCCAGCGTCAGACCGACAAGGGAGTTGAATAGAAGAAAGAATTCAAGTAGATGGAAAATTGCAGTGTTGGGTGCTGTGACAACGTGTAACGGACTTTTGCAGGCACCGAGATTCTTGAGAGTTGAGAGTTGGTTTGCTCCGCCCCAGCCACATCTTGGAGCGACGACCGACCAGAGCTTCGCTCGTCACCACTTCCACCTCACACCACCACCTGTTGACTAACACCGCTCTCCAACAACTCTTCATCGCTTCCCTGCACCTTTCGCTGCGTCCTCTACGCCTCTGAGAACCCCAATTTCGCCGTTGCTGTACACCCAACTCTCGCATCGCCACCATGTCCGAGCAGCCTTACGACCCCTACATCCCCTCCGGCCAGACTGGCGGCGCCAGCAGAGATGGCAACCAGCGCACCGCTGCCCTTCAAGCTGTGTGTATCTCCCTGGTTGCAGCAGCCTGCGCGTGCCTCGGCTGACGTTTCATCCAGGAAATCGACTCGACCGTCAACGTCATGCGCAACAACATCAACAAGGTCTCGGAGCGCGGCGAGCGCCTCGACAGTCTGCAAGACAAGACCGACAACCTGGCCGTCTCGGCGCAAGGCTTCAGACGTGGTGCCAACAGAGTCAGAAAGCAAATGTGGTGGAAGGACATGAAGATGAGAATGTGCCTGATCATCGGCATCATCATCCTGCTGGTCATCATCATCGTTCCTAGTGGTACGCTTGTTTTGCCGAATCTGAAGTATACACACGCCCTTGCTGAATATCTCTAGTCGTCGCAACAAAACATCACTAAAACCCACCCGCCTTCGACACGTTGAAGAAATGCCTCAAGCTTGCGAAGCCTCTGGAGATGAGGCACGCGTATTATACCACTTTGCCACGATTCCCCCGTCTGTTCGAATCCTCTCCGATACCACGACATGCCCCGACTGCTATTAACGAACCGGCGCGTCAAGGAGCATCTGCTGATCTGTTTCTTGACTTTATGATTGTTTTCCGCCTCTGCACTAGCCAAGGGCTTTTATAAGTGTAGTAATATGATTGTTTTTCTTTCCTATCTTCCTCCTCAGCAACACCCGAATGTGCCTACCCTAACATCTTCAGCCATTTGAAAACACATTTGAAGGAAACATTATTGACGATAAGAATCGTGCATGTGGTCCATCTGCATGTGCAGAATTGACCCTTAACTCACATAACAAGCCAGTCGTCGATGAAAATGTAGTTCGTCTAGCTTTGCATAGACACCGAGCTCTCTCCATCACTGCATAGCTAAGTTCAGACGCATCACTCTTGTGTCTGGCTACTCGCTCTGACAGCGGCCGTTGCACGTCTTCTCACTTTATCTGGACACCACAAGCATCCATACCTGCTGCTGATCCATTATATCAAAACTAATACCGGTCGTGTCCCGATATAGTCTCACGCATCTACAGCGATCGGCACCACAACTCCAAGACTAACGAATTTAACTCACTGGATTAGCAGTAACACTGTGAATGGCCTCCGGAATGCTTCAGTGCCTCTCCTTTAACCTTTATTTGGCCTCATCTTCCCTTCATCTTCCTCACCGGAGCTTTTGGGGCCACTTCTAATTATCACAACGTCCGACCTCTACAAGCTTGTGCTTGAGCTCACTAGAGCCAGGCTTCACTCAAAGCAGTCAACCCTGGCTGCTCATCAGATGTTCTATTTGCTCACCTGCCTCATCCCTCACTATCTTTTCAAATTAACGATCAACTTCTTGGATTGTACATAAGGTCCGCCTCATTCTGAATTGTCCTTCGACATTGCCTTCTCTCACACCTCTTCTCATTGCCTTCTCTCACACCTCTTCTCATCACCTGGCTCCAGTTGATTGCCATCATCATGATCCCTCAGCTGGGCTCAACAAAAGCCTTTCTACTCGATCTCAACCTCAGATCTATCGGCGTCAAGAAATATGGCAGGAGCTGGACCACAGAAGAAAGCCTCATACATGAGATGGAAAGGAGAGGCAACGCACAAGCCATTCACGTCAGCGAAAAGCTCAAAGGCAACCAAGAACTCTCGATTTTCGATCGCCTGTACATCAAGAGGAAACTTCGAGGAAAATACACGGCTTACGTGATGAGCAGAACAGATTGTGGCTACCTAAGCGCAGAGCAAATAGCAGATCTTGAAGGTACATTTTGATTGATCTTGTCACGCACTTGTACTGACGGCATTGGTCAGAATCCAGCAAGAACAGCCCATACATTCTCTACAGAACTATCACGCTGTCTGGTTTAGGACACACGAACGGTTTCACCAAAGATGACTTGTTCATACCTAGTGCTGCCTACATACCTGATCGTGATCACACGAGTGGTAAAGTCAATTATACGCAAATGCATTCATCATCCTATGACATTCCTCTCGAGGAATTGAGACCCATGCTAGGCCTTCACTTGCTATGGAAGGACAGAATTCAGGATGGAATTCTGTCATTTACGCAGTCTTATGTCTTCGCGGTGGTACATCTATATTTGCGCCATCTGAACGGCGAGAAAGATGGGTACATCTCCATGATCAACCGTACACGGGCTTCGCGCCCACTCGTGCCCTGGTACAAGCAACAGCCGGAAAACCGTGCTGCACCCGTCCAGTTTCTTCATGCCAACGACCTTGGCGACATGATAAACATTTTCTGTCACAAGTGGAGTAACGAGAAATGGAAGAACCCGGACAAGCTCTTATATGGTCTGCATCCTCGAAAGTTCACGCACGAATATCTCACCCAAGGGTTGGTTGCGTATCCTAAGGATGACCCTTTACAGCATGCCGCATGGACCGATCTGGTAGGGTCAGGTCTTTTCGAGCTGGTTCCTGAGCTGAAAGTGCCCTCCGAGTCCATGGTTGTGGGACTCTACACCTTCTGCCGTTACATTCGCGTCGAACTCTTCAAGAAGATCTGGCTCACCACTGACCGCGAGCTTGAGGTTGCGCAGGAGTTGGCACGGTTGCACTCGCATCTTGGATCGGGAGAAACGGAAGACGAGAGAAGACCAAATCTGTGGGCGTTTCTGAATATGCTCACTTTCCGCAGAAGAGAAAGAGGCGATGTTCGATTTCAAGACCTCATTCGTAGACTTGGCTATACTCGTGTGTCATTTTTTCCGCAGATTGAGACTGGCGCTGACGATTCTGCAGGTGAAGACTTGGACGAAGGGCTGCACAACGGTCTCGAGAGAATGCCCGCTAATTTGCCCGAGATGCATTCTTTGTATCATCTGGCATTAGACGTTCGAGAGGTAGTTGGCGGTCCACCTCTTGCGGATCTAGTCTTGACAGGTCTCTCGTTTCAGAATTCCCTCCCGGCGATCTTCAGAAACAGAACAGATGAGGATTACGACCTATCAGCCACTCTCAAAAACCATGTTACTGACACGAAGAACTTCGAAACCATACGCAGATGCGGTTTGGCCTGCGATTGCAACATATGGCGCCCATCCAAGCAGGATCAAGTTACGCAAGGTCAAGACAACGACGACTCACGGGAAGAACAAGACAACGACGAATCACAGCAAGAACAAGACAACGACTCATCACAGGAAGAACAAGAAATTGTACACAAGGACGACGAGAACGCCAGGAAGGATGAAGAAGATGAACTAGTTGGCATGAGCCTGACAGAGCTGCTGGAGGGAATAGATCGTGGTCTCAAGAGACTCAAGACCGGCATGTCATCCTACACTATCAGTTCCGAGACCGCTGATCTGCAGTACGAGGTCAGACAAGACCCAGCAGACAGTGAACCCGTTGACAAGCTGACTGACTGTATCTTGGATTGATTAGGAGAATGAGGAATTGAAGCGGGTTGACACGAATACACATCACAACAGACAGTATCAGACGAGATCGAAATTCCTTTGCTTACCTACAGAACCGTAGAGAGGAGCTATCTCTAGCTGGGTCTCATAGAAAGTAAAGAACCAGGAATCAGGAGATGGAGGAACTCGCAACCTCAGCAGTAATCTGAAACGATAGTACATCAAGAGTCGAATCGACTCATCATTCAAACACATCTACGACTTTCCTTGATGAGTCTACCTGAACGATGGCGGTGCACCAAAGATTGAACAGGGTTGTCCTTGCAACTGAACTACAATTGATCCCGATTGCAACACGTTTGAGATGCATCAGTCTTATAAGTGTATGGGAGACTTGATGGCGCTTCAGCCTTTGCGATACTGCCATACAGCCGTATAGGTACGGTGTGAGCTACTCCTGGAAGAGAATTTATCAGATGCGAATCATGATCGGCATCTCCAGATCCAGCCTTTAAGGAGCAAGCAATTTGCAAGAGCGCTAAACCAAATGATGCTTCGCGAGCATCAAACTGTAGTGCACGCAGATTGAGATTGATTTGACAATAGTAATGATTCGTTTCCCCAGCTTGAGAGACGATGCTAGTCAATCTCTCTAGCATTGGCAAAATTCGACGACGTCTGCCGTTGGCGACAGTGCTTTACAAGAGCACCTACCTATCTGTATCTTCAGCCTGGATATCTGCAAAAAGCCCATGTAACCGAGAGAAGAAGGAATTAGAGGTCGATCATGAAGAATGCTAGAACAGCCAGCCTTCCCGGACGCGCAAGGTTCGTGTCGAGTACGAGAAATTGAAGCTATGCTTTTAAAACACGCCAAGCAACCGCCGCGTTTTGATGAGGGTTTGTTTTGCATCTGCAGGAGAGACGTTGCGGATGAGGGGCCAGCATCTGGGCATTTGCACAAGGCACTTCGGCAGCTGTAGAGGCCGAGATGGCCCAAAAGACAATTTTCTCTCGGCAGGAAGATTCGTGATTCATCGAGCTCAAAGGTGGCTGCATGGCAAGTGATGAGCCTTCAAGCGACATCTCGTAAGCTCGGGGTTAAGTCAGGCTTGCGCCCGCAGACGGCAGGACCATATCCCGGAGCCGGATGATTCGGCTCCCGGTCGCAAGAGAAGCCCCTTGTAGTGTATGTACATAGTCTTACATAGTTGATCAGTAGCAAAGAGCTGTCACGGGTGTGCTGCTGCCAAAGACATGACGACGAGTGATCTAATCAGCTCCAGGCTTTTACAGAATCTGACCACAAAAAAAAGCGAATGCAGCTGTGCACAGGGGAAAGGGAAGAGACATGCGATTCATAAGCAGTAAATTGACATTTCTTCAGACTGTTTCGTAGCTAACGAACGCGCCGTTCCGCGAATCGTGACGCCGCATCATAACTCTTCAGACTTCGCCGCACCGAGGGCGCATCCCTTGTCATCCGCTCGGCCTCTCACATCCTTCTGTCTCTACACGCAACACTGACATCTGTCATCTCAAGAGACACCGCCGACCATTGTCGCCGCTTTCGCTCGTTCATCCTGTAACTGCATGCTCGTAAGCTCGACGCAGTGAGCCCGATCCTGGCTCGCGAGGCTTACCTCCTGGACGCCTCGGCCCTCACCTCCTCTGGTCAACGGCCGACAATAATCAACACTTTTGATCCGACTGTTCACCTTTCATCATGGCCATCCAACCGTATCAGGAAGACAACGAGGCTTCTTCGGGGCCTCATGACACAGCTCCCGCGAAGCGATTACGCTGGGCTACGCAGAGGGTAGCTGGCTCGCAA
This sequence comes from Aureobasidium sp. P6, assembly GCA_003992365.1. NCBI lineage: Eukaryota > Fungi > Ascomycota > Dothideomycetes > Dothideales > Saccotheciaceae > Aureobasidium > Aureobasidium sp. P6. The sequence goes on from RZIQ01000021.1 coordinate 169,687, forward strand.
GGGCGCACGAAACGACAATCCATTCTCCGACGCCTCTCTCATAAGAAGCGTACGAGCGACGATTCGACCAAGCGAGAATCAAATGGAACCGACCTCGAATCAGTGCCCGAAGGATCCGAGGCTTCGGCCGAGCAGACTGGTCCTGGTCGTCGCGTCTTTTTCAACATGCCCCTGCCCGAGGATGCGCGCGACGAAGAAGGACATCCGAACACGCAGTTTGTGCGAAACAAGATTCGTACCGCAAAATATACTCCCATCAGTTTTGTCCCCAAGAACCTGTGGTTTCAGTTCCATAACATCGCCAACATTTACTTCTTGTTCATCATCATTCTTTCGGTATGCGCTTGAGTACACAGCTTCCTGTTTCCTTTGTGATGTGCTGACTAGTCTCGACCAGATCTTCCCAATCTTTGGTGCCACGAACCCAGGTCTGAGTGCTGTACCACTGATTGTCATTGTCTGTATCACTGCCATTAAGGATGCAATCGAAGATTGGCGAAGAACAGTACTCGACAATGAGTTGAACAACGCTCCCGCCCACCGCCTTGTCGACTGGGAGAACGTCAACACCGCTGAGGATCACATCTCTTTGTGGCGAAAATTTAAAAAGGCAAACACTCGAGCTATCACTTACATCTGGCACCTGTGGACGAAGCGCAACGAACCCAAGGACGAAAAGAGAAAATCCCAAACAGACAGAGCTTTGGATGAGGGTAGACCTTCTGCTGATACAAGACGACCTTCCATGTACTCTCAGCGCATGTCTGTCATGTCTGTGGCCACTGAGGAGCCTGGAGCCATGGAAATGACTCCTGTCCATTCGCCAATGCCTGCTCCGTCTATGGAAGGAAACAAAGAGATGGATTTGGGCAGCCATATTAGGACCTCCCTTGACAATGATGCTCTCAAACCAGGAGATGCGCGCCAAGTTGTTGAAGTTGCAAAAGATCCCACCGAAACCAACGCCCCTATCCCAAAACGTTTCTACGGCAACATCATCAACCCTAGCAAGCCTGCCGGAAAGGCGCGCTTCAAGAAGGACTGCTGGAAGAACGTTCAAGTCGGAGATTTCGTAAGACTTTATAACGAAGAGTCAATTCCTGCAGACATAGTTGTCCTATCAACTTCTGACCCCGACGGCGCTTGTTATGTGGAAACCAAGAACCTGGACGGAGAAACGAACCTCAAGGTGCGCCAGGCTCTGCATTGTAGTCAGAAAGTCAAAAGAGCGCGCGACTGCGAACGTGCCGAATTTGTTCTCGAGAGCGAGCCACCCCATGCCAATCTCTACTCGTACAGCGGAGCCATCCGATGGAAGCAACAAGGTGGCAAGAGCTCCGAAGTCCAAGCTGCCGAGATGGCTGAGCCTGTGTCTATCAACAACATGCTGCTAAGAGGTTGTTCAATCCGCAATACAGAGTGGGTCTTGGGCGTGGTCGTCTTCACTGGTGAAGAGACCAAAATCATGCTCAACTCTGGCATCACTCCCACAAAGCGTGCCCAAATTTCCAAGGACCTGAACTGGAATGTCATCTACAACTTCATCATTCTCTTCTTCATGTGCCTCATCTCAGCTCTTGTTCAAGGTACTACCTGGGGCAAGGGCAATGAATCTCTGGACTTCTTCGAGTTTGGTTCCTACGGAGGCACACCCGGCTTGAATGGCTTCATCACATTCTGGGCAGCCATCATTCTGTTCCAGAACTTGGTACCCATTTCCCTATACATTTCACTGGAAATTGTTCGCACCGCGCAAGCCTTTTTCATCTACAGTGACACCTTCATGTATTACGCGCCTGTCGATTATCCCTGCACCCCGAAATCCTGGAACATTTCCGATGACCTTGGCCAAATTGAATATATTTTCTCTGACAAGACAGGTACTCTGACTCAGAATGTCATGGAGTTCAAGAAGGCCACGATCAACGGTATTCCGTATGGAGAAGCTTACACGGAAGCTTTGGCCGGAATGCAGAAACGACAAGGAATAGACACTGAAGTCGAAGGCGCCAAGGCACGTGAACAGATCGCTCGTGGAAAAGTCAAGATGCTCGAGGATCTTCGCAAGATCCACAACAACCCCTATCTCATCGACGAAAACGTGACATTCGTTGCGCCCGACTACATTTCCGACTTGACTGGTGCTTCTGGACCACAGCAAAAAGCGGCCAACGAATACTTCATGCTAGTTCTTGCGCTTTGTCACACTGTCATTACCGAACGTACGCCCGGCGATCCACCGAAATTGGAATTCAAAGCACAATCGCCTGATGAAGCTGCCCTCGTCGCGACAGCCAGAGACTGTGGGTTCACTGTGCTTGGCCGTTCAAATGACGGTATCATTCTCAATGTTCTTGGCGAAGAGCGCGAGTACACCGTGCTCAATATCCTCGAATTCAACTCGTCCAGAAAACGTATGAGTGCAATCGTGCGTATGCCCAACGGAAAGATCGTCTTATTCTGTAAAGGTGCAGATAGTATCATTTACTCCAGACTGAAGAAGGGAGAACAGCCAGAGCTGAGAAAGACCACTGCCGAGCACCTGGAGATGTTCGCTCGGGAGGGCTTACGTACCCTGTGCATTGCTCAGAGAGAGCTTGACGAGGAAGAATATCAAGTATGGAACAAACAGCACGATATCGCAGCTGCGGCCATTCAGAACCGCGAGGAGAAACTTGAGGAAGTTTCAGACGCCATTGAACGCGATCTTACACTCTTGGGAGGAACCGCAATCGAAGACAGACTCCAAGATGGTGTACCTGATGCCATTCAGCTTCTGGCACAGGCTGGCATCAAACTTTGGGTTCTGACAGGAGACAAGGTCGAGACCGCTATCAACATTGGTTTCTCGTGCAATCTTTTGGGCAACGATATGGATCTTATCGTACTGAACATTCAGGACGAGAATCTGGCTACCGCCGAGGCAGAACTCGATAAAAACCTAGCGATCTTTGGCAAGACTGGATCAGACGAAGAACTCAAGGCTGCAAAGACGAATCACGAACCACCTGCTCCTACTCACGCTGTGGTCGTCGACGGTGAAACACTCAAGCTTATGCTGGATGACAAATTGAGACAGAAGTTCTTGCTCCTCTGCAAAGAGTGCAAAGCAGTCCTTTGTTGCCGTGTCAGTCCTAGTCAGAAAGCTGCTGTTGTCGGCATGGTCAAGAATGGGCTTGATGTCATGACTTTGTCCATCGGTGACGGTGCCAATGATGTTGCCATGATCCAAAAGGCTCATGTTGGTGTTGGTATCGCGGGTGAGGAAGGTAGACAAGCAGTTATGTCCTCTGACTACGCGATTGGCCAGTTCAGGTTCCTTACCAGACTTGTTCTGGTTCATGGACGTTGGTCATACCGTCGACTTGCCGAGACTATTGCGAACTTTTTCTACAAGGTATGCCCGTATTTGGTCGGTTGCTCTGACATATTGCTAACTTTTTCTAGAATATTATTTGGACTTTCGCCCTCTTCTGGTATCAAATTTTCGCCAACTTTGACTGCTCATACATCTTCGACTACTCCTACATCTTGCTGTACAACCTGGCTTTCACGTCCTTGCCCGTCATTCTGATGGGTATCCTGGATCAGGATGTTGACGACAAAGTGTCACTCGCAGTGCCTCAACTTTACCGACGTGGTATTGAGAGAAAGGAATGGACACAAATCAAATTCTGGTATGTCATTCTATTGTGACAGTGTATCAATCAAGCTAATCACCAATACAGGACATACATGGTTGATGGATTCTACCAGTCGCTCATTTGCTTTTTCCTCCCTTACCTTCTTTTCCGTCCGGCCAATTTCAATACCGAGTCTGGTCAGAACCTCAATGACTACCAGCGTATCGGTGTTTACATCGCAAATTCTATTGTCGTGGTGGCCAACGTTTACATCTTGATGAACACCTACCGCTGGGACTGGTTCTTTACTCTTATCACCACCATCTCCATTCTTTTGATCTGGACCTGGACTGGTATCTACTCTTCCTTCACAGTTGGCTTCACCTTCTACAAAGCGGGTGCCGAAGCATACGGCTCCCTCAGCTTTTGGGCATTGACAATGATGGTGATCATCGTCGCCTTGCTTCCTCGTTTTGCTGCGAAGTCGTTCCAGAAGATCTTCATGCCTCGCGACATCGACGTCATCCGCGAACAGATTAGACAAGGCAAATTTGACTACCTCAAGAATGTGGACCCAGAGAGTCCGAATGGTGTTACGCCTCCTCCTCCAGAGAAGGTATCGGATTCTACTTCAAGTTCTGAAATAAGCAAGCCTTCTGGCGCGCAAAGACTTGCTCACAAGATATCCCATAACAGGGTACCTACTGAAGATGAACGACCGATTTATCCGCCGTCGATAGCTGCGACAGCGACGACGCGTAATGCTAGGTCACACAACGGAAGCGATGGAACCGACTATACCGGACACCGATCCTCTATTGAACGAACATTCCCTGCGGTTGGGCAAGTAACATCGCGTCCATCGGAGGACTTTGGACATAGTCCTATAGACTTTTACCGACCTCCAGTCATTGCTGGAGGATTCGAGTCACCTGCACCGAGACAAAGCTACGACCGACCGAGGCCTTCTTTCGATCGCTTGAGGGCAAGCATGGAATTTGAACGAACACGACCGTCCTTCGAGAGCTCGCGTGACTTTACTAGCGCGGCTTACTTGTCGCGGGTAGAAAGCAGCCATACACCAGCAGGCACTCCCGGGGTAGAGCGAAAAGACATTGGCTATGCCATGTAATAGAGTACTTGTTTGGGAATTGTTCCTACAAAAGGTCGAGCGTTGGCGTTAAGATTCGGTTGTCTGATTACTGTCTGTTTTGCATGGCGTACCGCTCTCAGTCATGGCTTTTGATGATCTGGATTTTGTTTTGTTGCATAGATTTGTTTCAAGTTAGTTGAGATTCCCTGCTGTCATTCTTTCAGACAAAGATTCTGCTTTGGCTTGTTGATAGGATTTGAATATCACTGCTCTATCGTTCTGTTCATGTCGTTCTTAATGTTTCAATTTCATGTCTTGGCGTGAAGTGTTTTGACGTGCAAACAGCCCGCTTCGCGACAAGAGGCAACGTGACACGAGAAGAGCATGCCGCACCTGGCATCCATTCTTTTAATTTCACTCACTTTCTACCAGCAAACAGTCGCTGCGTACAGAGAGCTGTAATCTGCTGCGACCAGGATATCTTTCTGGCAGCAGAGGACATCATCATGGTGATCAATAGCAGTGACAGCGGTCCCGGTCCTGTCAGTGAGATTCTGGGAGTATTGGCCTACACATTCGCACAAATCCAGCCACTGCTTCCCCTTTATACCCATCTTGTTCTCTCCGCACTATTTCCCATCGTCACGGGCGCTTACTCTTCGCTTTCAAGACCCTCATCAGCAGCCAAACCGGTCAAGAAGTCTAAAGACCAGCGTGGAGCAGACGAACAAAATGACGACGATGATGAAGACAGCATCCAGAAGATGGAAGGCTTGAGTCCCAGTGATGCTGTGATATTCCCTCTTCTCGCTGGATGCACACTGGGCGGACTCTACCTACTGATCAAGTACGTCGGTGCTTCCCTTCTGAACAAGATTCTGCGCTGGTACTTTTCCGCCATGGCTATATTCAGCGTTGCCAAATTGATCAACGACGGTCTCGGTGTGGCTGAATCATTCTGCTTTCCTCAATACTACACCGAGGGAGGTGTCTTGTGGCAGGTCAGGCAGGCTGAAAGGAAAGCCGTTCATTCGGCCATCTGCACAAGACCATCGCCACTACCGGGTATCCTAGGTCGTATCATCCTGCCTAAGCGCGTGCTTGGAGTCTTTTGGACATTGCGTGGCTTCCTCAGGCGCAAGTATCGTCTGAGGTTCCACCTGGCCAAGTTGATCTCATTGAAGCTCAAACTCACATTCCGCACGATTCTCTCGACCGCCCTCGCTCTCGCAGCCGTCTTCTGCTCCAACTTTGTGTTTGACGCATGGTGGCTTACCAATCTCCAAGGATTTGCCTTTTCGTATAGCGCGCTACAGCTCATGTCTCCTACAACGTTTGGAACCGGATCATTGATTTTGAGCGCTTTGTTCTTCTACGACATCTACTTTGTGTTCTACACCCCTTTGATGGTCACCGTGGCCACCAAACTCGATGTGCCTATCAAGTTGCTCTTCCCTCGTCCACTCGAAGAGGGCCAGGTTGCCGCGGACCGGAAGCTGGCTATGCTCGGGCTGGGAGACGTCGTAATCCCAGGCATGATGATTGGGCTTGCTCTGAGATTCGATCTCTATATGTTCTACTTGAAGAGACAAACCAAGAGCTCGAAGCCCCAGCATAGTACCTCGGATGTTCACGAGAAGAAGAAAGAGGTACCAGGCAAGAAAACCGAGAAAACTATCCAGAAAGAGCCTTATGTCTCCGTGACAGGCCACTGGGGTAACAAATTTTGGACCACTTCCTGGATCGGTCGCTCTCTGGTGCCCAGATACGACCCTTCCAAGTTCTTCCGCAATCCGATCCCTACATTCTCGAAGCCGTACTTCTACGCTTCCGTCATTGGCTACATCCTTGGAATGTGTGTCACGCTAGGGATCATGCAAGTCTACAAGCACGCACAGCCCGCACTGCTCTACTTGGTCCCAGGTGTTTTGGGTAGCCTGTGGTTGACTGCTCTGGTCCGAGGAGAGGTAAAGCAAATGTGGGACTTTTCAGAAGCAAGCGATGAGGAAGAAGAGGACAAGCAAGACAAAAATGCTGGAGACACAAAGACGGACAAGAAGGTCGACAAGGATAACGTCAAGAAGGAGTCTACTTCTTGGTGGGGCAAGAGTTTCTTCTCGGCTGAAAAGACCGAGCGCAATGCGCAGAGACTCGAAAAGCACCTTGCAAAGAGCGTCGGTGCCGACGAAAAGAGCGACGGCGAGGACAAGGACAAGCACGACAACAAGTCTAAGAAGGACAATAAGGAAGACCTAGGTTTCTTTCACTTCTCCTTTACCCGCGACACACCCGGAAGATCGCCAACAGACTCATCTCTGCTAAGCGGAGAGAAGCAGCGTTTGTCGAATGACTCCAAAGGTGCTGTGTTCGTTGGCGGCCCCGAGGCCACAGGCGTCGAAAGACAGGGTCCCCAGTGGAAAGACGCGGGTGCCCAAGAAACCAAGGAAGAACGAGCTGGCAAGAGAAGACGTATCTGAGAGGGGGTGTCTTATCAAAGAAAATCAGGCTTGAAACAAGACCCAGATTAGCATCTACATATACACATCATCAACAGTCTTCATGGACCGTCATCCCCATCCAGATTCGTGGCGTTTATATTGGTGGAGGAACGTGCCAGAGACAGGATAGAATTGTTGTTCCATAAGAACTTGCAGTATGTCAGATACTTCTTGCAAATACATGCAGAATTTCTCGTCAGATCTTGCAAGTGAGTGTCGAAAGACGAGCACGATAAAGTGACGGCAAGACAGGCAGTTCAGGTGGAATCATTGAAACAAGGATAATGTTCGTAGCATCATCTCGTAGGTATCATAAGAATCTATAAAGGTCATCAATTCATGCCGCTGGTTTCTCGTCTTCCAATGGGACGCCGAGCTACTTCTTGCCACCGGCCAACAGGCTCAAGAAGACACCCCAACCGATGCCGATGATGCCGCCAAAGACAGTGCGATGCTCAAGAGGGACGAGAGTGAAGCTGATGATGGAGACCAAAGGCCAGAGCTTCTGACCTGCAAATAAAAGCGGCAGGAAGTCCTATGTAGATGTTAGCAAGATGTGGCAGAGTAAATAGAGAAAGTGGGGTTTGCCTACAGTCTTCAAAGCGGCAAGAGCAGTTTCGAGTGATTGACCCTTGAGGAAAGCGATGCCGAGGATGAATAGAGCATTGTTGATGACGGCACCGAACGTCTGGTCCAGAGCAAATTTGATGGCAGTGTTCTTGATGCTTAGAGCTTTGGCTGGCTTGGAAGGCGGAGGCTGGGCGAAAGCACCGTCGACCTTCTTCTCGACAGCTTGTCCGTCGGCAGTGCTGAATGTCTGAGATCGGGCCGGGCCCTTGGTCGAAGGAGACTGGCTGATGCCGGCACGAGCTTCGAGCTCCTGAGTCTTTGCTCTCACGGTATCAACACCCTCGCTTGCACGGCGTCTGGCATTCTTGACGGCATCATTGTCTGCCAAAGCAGTAGTGGCTGCCGAAGCGGCTGCCGAAGCCTTTTGCAAGACAGGTGCGGCTGTTTCCTCGATGCGGTGCAAGGTCGGGCTCGCGGCGTCGATGGCGGCTTTGACTTGGGGCTGTTGGGCGATGCTTGCTACGGTGCCAGCATCGTCGGGGGATGTGTAGCCGGGGAAGGTGGATTCAAGCCAGGCTTGCCAGAGGTAGTTGGGCGGACATGAGAGGAGCGAGTATGTTACGAAGGTGACCAAGGGAGTGGTATCGAGGCTGTAGGCATGCTGCACGTCAAGGTCAGCACAAGTCCGACTCACACGGCCTTCTGAAAGTGCCTACTCCTGCTTGGTGACAAGAAATGAGTTGAGCGACGATGTTGGAAATGGCGCTCAGGACTGCAGCTTGAATGGTTGCTTTGACAACTGGCTCCATGTCGACGCGTCGGGGATGAATATTGGCGATGCTCTAGGAGGAACAGTTTAGTGGGAGGAGAGCCAGGCAACTGATGTGGACAAGAGTAGAATCAAGGCTGCGCCGAGGTGAAAGATGGTTTCTCGGATTATTTGATCAATCTCCCTGCAGGAGCGAAGAGGAACAAGATGATGAGCTCCTTCCAAGTTCGTCATTCAATGACTGCTTCGCGTGGGTGAAGCTGAACTTTGTTCACCAACACCACCTTTCCACCCGACGCTCGTACCCGAACACTTCTCACCAAATTTTGATACGCAGAATATCGAATCACGACTGGTCAACACAGTGAACGAATCTGTCAGATTTTCTCCTACTGCAATATATCGCCAGTCGCCTTGCATGCGATATCAGTGCATGACGACGGCAACGTGGTCGTCCATGTACTTGTTGATATCGCCCAAGAAACATGCCGCGATAATCGAAACTGCCCCAAACGCGATCGACACGTAGTACACGTATTTGTACGACTCTGCGTATGCCAACCTCCCGGCAATCACAACCATCTCATACGCTCCAGGAACACCCTTGATTCCTGGAAGCGTTTCAATCTCTGTCAGTAAACTCGCTCCTGTGAGCTCGATTGCAGCCTTGATGACCGCCGGGCTCGTGATGTTCAGTTTGTAGATCATCGTGCCGCCAATGTAGTGAGTCGCCGCAGGCACGAACTTGTTGATGAAGACGTTGTAGTAGACACAGTAACCGATTGACCCGCCGATGACACGAATCGCTAGAGTCAGTGCTGCTACTGTTGCGATAAGATCGTCAGGGCAGATGATTGCTTGAAATCTATCAGCATATGTTTTGGTGGTGCCAACAATTCTCATAACTTACTGCTAATGATCGAGGCAGGCACAACAATCCCGCCGATACCGAGGCCTGCAACCACGAGAATCCCCCAGAGCTGGCTCAGGTTGTCTACACGAGCCACAGCGAGTGCACCGCATCCGGCTGTCATGAACACCGACGAGACGATCATCAACGTCTTTATATGGCCATGGAATACTGAGAGAAGCCAGAGGACAATGCAGGCCCCTGCCAGGATGGAGAAACCCACAGGAAGCCCGCGAAGGCCCACACCGATAGCAGAATGGCCGTACACATTGCTGTCGAACAATTAGCATCAAGATTCTGGAAGCTACAGGCAATTCTGGAGCGGCCCGTACAAAGCTTGTGTTGGATAGAACATGAGCAGACTGAAGAAATTGGCACCAGAGATGAAGGTAATGACAAGGGTGAGTGATAGGATTCGGGGTTCCTGGCGGAGTCTCTTGGGGAACATCGGATACTTGGCACCGTAAGCTTCCCAGAAGCCAAAGGCCACCAACAGAACAGCTCCTAGGATCAACGGAGCTAGTACGTGAGCACTGCCCCAGGAGTACTGGTAGCCACCCCATTCTTCGGTTGCGTTAGCTCTTTTCAGACCATGTCATCGATGATTGGTGACTTACGCATGCCCGCCATAAACAAGATCATACCACCCACGCTGAGAAGACCACCAACATAGTCAACCTGTTTGAGGATTTCCGACTTGGTTAAACCCTGAGAGTTGACTCTGGGTGGGGGAAAGTAGAAAACAGCGGTGAGTGCGACTGTGACAGGATCAGCAGCTGAACTCGTTCAGACGGCCACGTATCTTACAGCCAATGAATGCCCAGATAGCGCAAAGTGCGCCTACCCATCGCCATGAAGCATGGAAAGCTATCAGTTGAGCCCAGAGGATACTAGGGCAGAAGGGCAGGATGCTGAATATCAGTACCGCGACATAGGCCCCTCGTTTCTTCGTTGGAGCGAGTTCGCTTGTAGCAGCTAGAGCAGTGAGCTCATTGATACCGGCACCTGCTCCGGCAAACACCATTCCGCCGATGAACACATTCTAGAGCCACCCGGTCAGTCTGGATCCTGCTGAAGATATGATGTTTTTACACCTTGAACTGACTTGCAAACTCACCGCAACCAGAAATGTCATTCAAGATGGTATTTCATCGTGTTGTGACGCTGCAAATCAGATGCACGGTGTTCAAGTCTTTGTGGCTTACCATTGAGTGTGCTGTTGAGCAGACGATCATCCCCAGTACCACGAGAGCGGCGCCTACCATGGCAACGTATCTTCGACCGAAAATGTCGCTTAGTGATCCGACGAATGGACAGACTGCTGCTAAGGACAAGAGATTCGCCAGAACGAACCAGATCCAACGATCGGCGCCTCCGATATCTGCGTAGATGTACGGCGGAATCTACAAATTAGATTGACGTCGACAAGGAATACGGAGCATTTGACTCACTCCTCCGAACAAGTAGACAGGGATCTGAGAACCAGTCCAGAGAAAAGCCATGGCAATAAAGCTCATCATGCGCTTGAATGACATAGATGGCTCTGCATAATGGTCTAGCTGGGTCAGTCTGGTTCAAGTCCGCCAGAGTTTGGGTCACACACCCTGGTCATCACCATCGATTCGAAGGCCTTCTTTGTCGATGCGTCCCGCATGATCATGGTCATGCGAGTGATCTCTTGTCTGAACTCGTTCGATGTGCTGGCTGGCCTCTTTACCGTCGGGGAGAGAGACGGACCCATTAGAGTCACTACCAGCTTCGTTATGGCTGGCCATGATGCAGGTGATATCGAGATGCAGAATTGGCAGTGAAATGAAGTTGATGCTTGTGTGTCGGAGACCAAAAGTGAACTTGAGGAGGAGTCTTTACCTTCTTATATCCCAGTTGGACGCCCATATCTAGGTTTACCTAGTGCGACTGTGTGACACGGGGCCAATTCACCTGGCGGAGCAGTCAGGTCGAGTGGGATCAAACGGACATGCGGGGGTGCAGCTCTTGATTGGTTGACTTTACAGCAATACTGTACTGTTACTGTATGCCGTTGGCTCGGATGCCCAATTTACTGTATGAGCCGAGGCTTGACTGTGCCAAGTATTGTATCGAGAGCTTATCCCATCCAAGACTTGCTTAGGCTTGATGCCGCTCAATAGTGTCTTCCAGAGAAGCAGATAATGTGATGTGTACTTTGGAAGCCATGTCTACGTGAGACCGCTTGATCATGGCCAGAAGGGTGACTTGGCTCGTATATACCTGAGTTGATCCATATGTCATATTGATAAACGAATTTACGCTCGTGAAAATGGAGTAGTGGTAGGGCACAATGCCACGCTTAGTGCTACACACACTAATACCATAGCAGGCACAAATAAAGTTCGGGGGAAGGTTGGTTGTGGGGAAAATCCTGGGGCCGAGGCACGGGCTCTGACAACGTCGAGGACTTGCTTCCTTCAGTTCATGCCCCTCCGTACTCGTTCATTGTGTTTTGAACATAAAATACCAGGAAGGAAAAGCCTTCTCTACTGGCAGGTAGCTGTGAGGATCTGTGTTCAATGGTTGTATAGTATCGCGCATGTTACTCGTCATGGTAGCATTAGGATGAGAGGTGATCTCGAAGGACTCTTTGCCTAGACCATGGATGCTTGCACGCGCTCACTGAAATCGATATTAACAGTTTGAGTTCTGACTAGAGATCAAGAGTCTCGTGCCGCCGCTCCAGTGGTGTTTCGACGGTCAGCTGTACACGAAGAAAGAACGCGTGGAGGCTGAAGATCGGCATGGAGGATTGTTCCAAGCATAGCAAACTGGAAAAAAAACCGCCACGAATTTACTCAAGAGTAGTCCAAACTTGGTACATATTGTCCGGTGAGCTGTATGCCGATCTGAAAGCAGGCACGAGGTGTGGTGGATGTCGAAGTCTTGGCAGAGAACATCATTCTACACCAGGATTGGGCTGCTGATGCATCTCATCAACTTCAGACAAAACAGCATTGCCTCATATATCATCCTATTGACAGCCCACAATGTCAGGAGACAAGCAGCTTTCAGCCCTGGTACTCATCGCTGATGGCTCCGAGGAGATTGAGACTGTCACTCCCCTCGAGTGAGTTGCTGCATCCTGAGATGAAGCCTGAAAGGAGTGCCTCGGCTGACTTGAGCAGTGTCTTGGTGAGGGCTGGGTTCACAACAGTCACATCTGTTGGTGTCAATCTTAAGAATCCTCTTTACGCCCAGTAAGTTTATCATATAATTCCTCGGCCGATCGATCTCCCATTTCGGTACATGAACATGCACAAACAGAGAGATACTACTCTGAGACTTGAAAAGTCGCAGGATATCCCACAAAACACCTCGGCATCGAATTGTCTGCGTACGCTGTGTATGAAGTGCATGGCTAAAGCATGGATCTGTCCACGTCCAGGATCTAACGCGTTGCCTAGATGCTCTCGTGGAGTCAAAATCATTCCCGACATTCCCTCGCCTCACGAGATACCCGATCGTCTGGTGGACGCAGCAGACATACTGATCTTACCCGGAGGTGCCCCAGGAGCCAAGACGTTTTGCCAGAGCGAGGATGTCTTACGTCTGATTCGCGAATTCCGCAATGAAGGAAAGTGGGTTGCAGCAATCTGTGCTGGAACCACAGCAATTGTTGAAAGTGTCAAGTCACCACGAGCTGAGGGTGAGGCTGCCACGAAATGCAAGGTCACATCACATCCATCTGTAAAGCAAGAGATTATGGAAGCTGGTTGGACCTACGCGGATGACAACGAGCGAATCGTGGTCGATGGAAAGGTCATTACCAGCCGCGGTCCGGGTACTGCTTTGTTATTCTCGCTTACCATTGTGGAAAAGCTGGCCGGAAAGGCAAAGAGGGATGAGGTCCATGGCCCTATGCTCTGCGCTGAAACATTGTAGAGTGGCAGAAGAAAGCCGATACGACCACCTCGATGAGTGTATGAAAGCGTTCCTCCTAAGCCTACTTTCACAACAATAAACTGTGCAGTCAGATGTGATTGCGTGGATGTTGAGATGGAATCGTGTTGTATATGCTTTGTGTCTAGTTAATTATGAAATCCTCACGTACCAGTTGCTGAGAAGGGTGAAACGTAAGCTGAACAGAAAACATGGAGTCATTTAATTTTCGGAATGCATTTCAGAGGCCTATCATGAAACGCATTGTGGGTGCGCCTCCAGACTTGTACGGGGGCGGCTTTTTTGATATTTTCCCCAAGGCATGAGAAGTTGCGATAAAGTCGGTATAAGTAAACGAAGATGCATTTTCCCATGCCGTGCCTCAGCCTGCGCCTAAACGACAATCAAACCACATCAACCGCGAGAATCCATCTTCTTAACGGGACTTGGCGGCGACCTTGACGGGTGCACCCTTGGCGCCCTGCTTGCTGGCAATCTTGCCGGCCTGGCCCTTGGCGGCCGAGGCGGCGTTCTTTGCCTTGTTGGCCTTCTTCTCGCTCTCGGATGCGGACTTCTTGGCCTTGCCCTCCTTGATGGCGGCGGCGCGAGCGGCGGCACGGGCCTCGGGGCGCTGCGAACGGCGCTCCTTGATCACATCGAGCGAGGCACCAACGATGGCACGCTGGCTCTTGACGGTGCGGCGAGTGCGCTTCTTGGCGACCTCCTGTATAACGAAAGTCCATCAGTCACTGTTCCTTTTGTTTCATCTGTTTGCGCAATCCAAGCAGCTGCGGCGGCGGGGAGTCGATGGCGGGAGATTTCTTCTCATGTGATCGTGGTCGGCGGGATGCGCGCGGGCTTGCTGGCTGGCGTGAAGGCGAATGGGCGACTGACCTCTGAGATACCCTTCTTGTGCTGTCTGCGGTAAAGGACGGTCCAGGAGATCTTGCGGGGGTTCTTGCGCTGCAGGAAGAGCGACTCGGACTTGCCGTTCTGGAAACGGAAGATCTTGCTGTCACCACGGACGTAGAGCTTGCCCTGTTGTATGTAACCCAATCAGCCTCGAGTTCTCGTCCAAGCTCTTCTTCCTCGTCGCGGGATGGCAGCAATTCGCACCTTGCCAGGGTAGATCTTCTGGCCGGAGAAACTGTCCTCGTAGACTCTCATTTTGGCGGTTGTGTCGTTGGGTGGGTTCTTGTCGTCTCGTCGATACAGGCGCGGCGATGTTGCGAAGCTGTGATTGAAAATGGCGAGTGCGTTGTGGACTAGCCGAGGATTTCCCAGACTCTTGGCGCGTTCGCGACTTCCGTTTCCGCTTCCACTTTCTCGACGCCACGCGCTCCGTCGCTCTCTCCAATTCTCATCTGTGGTGCTGTTACTCTTATTTGTTTGACAAATTGCCTATGATTCTCATCTGTCGTTGCTTTAAGGACCAATACGACTCGTGGATGCAGACAGCGCAATATCAAACACGAAAAGTGTATACATATATCAACTAACCACCATAGTTCCTTTCTCCATCATTTATTTAAATCCAACTCACTTTCCTCTGGTGTTGAGATACACGTCCAGTGCACTCGATCCATTACTGACAGAGCTGACCCTGCTGCGCACGCTTCCTCTTGCGACCAAAGCTTCGTTCGCCGTCGCTTGCTTGCATTCCCGTCCTTCCGTATGAGATGCTTGACAAGGGCATCCATTGAGCATGCCTCCAGTCTTGAGCACCGCAGAAAGTGCAGCTTCCAAAAGCTGATTTCTTCTTTCGAGCGCTTCCATCCGTGCCTCGATGCTCATGCCAGTGTTCTCTCCTGGCTGCAACTTGAATCTGGCTGTCTTTGCACTTGAAGGCGGAGAAGGAAATATCAGACCACGTCCAGTTTCGTCTACCGGCGGTGCGGGCAAGTCTCTGGTTGAGTTGGCTCTAGCCAGCTCTGCGCCTTCTGAAAACTCTGAACGCGAAAGACGATCGCCCTTTACACCCGGGGTAGGAGGAAGTTCCTTCTTGGGCGGGGGTGTAGGCAATTCTGGTGTGGTAAATTGCTGGGTCTTCTTCGACGGACTGCTCGCTCGTGAAGGTGTCGAGATTGCACTTTTCATACCTCGATCACGCTTCGTTGCCCTGACTCGTGGCACGGGACTGCTCCTGCCTCTTGAACTGGTCGACTTGCGGGTATGGCTGATCCTAGGCGATGGCGAAGCAGTGGTAGCAATCACTCGGTAATTCTCTGACATTTCACCGGCGCTGCTCATGCGTCTCAAAGAAAGTGGGCTGGTGCAGTAGCCATCGGATCTGTGGTCACGGTGCAGAGAAGCCTGTGAATGCGAGCTGCTGAGATCGAGAGGGCGTGGTCCATCGGGTCGAGTCCTGCGTAGGCGTCGTCGTGAAGTGTTCTGCTGTGATGCTTTGACCATTGCGTCGATGAGCTCGAGTGGTTTCGACGAACCCGCTTTGGGCTGAGTCGCGTTTGTGCAAAACACGTCACTGCTCGTTCCACTACTGCCAGGACGGAGAAAAGAAGGCAAGTCGTCGTCTCTCTCTTCTCGATCCACGTAAGTCACAGCAGCCTCCTTTGTCACTCGGATTGCTTGATCCTCGTTCACCAGTGTCTTCTCCGATTCATACGTATTGGGACTGCTTCCTGCTACCGACTTGCCCAGCATCTCGCCCAGAGACTCAGATGGGATTGACACGCGTAAGGGACTGCGAGGAGGGGGAGGTCCAGGGTTATCCGAGACCGACCTGATACCATCTCCAGCAGCATCTGAGAATCGGAAACCAGTCACATCACTGGAAGTTCTCTGGAGCGCCGTTGGAAGGCTGCGTAGTTGCCCTGGGTTCGGTTGGGCAAAAAGAGATGCTGTTTTCGTCGGATCGGCGTCTGCACGACTGATCTTGTTCGCTGGCAGGGGTGGAGGTGAGATGCTCGGTACGGGACCTGGAGTGATCGGGTGGCTTCTGAGAGGCGCTGTTCTCCCGCGAATCACCCTGACGTGTCTATCGGCAATCGAACTTTCTGTGCGAGACTTTGTACCAAGAAATAGAGGGCGCACTGGAGCGACCATCTTGCGATCGAGAACACGGATTGTCTCCTCATGGGGTAGTGTTTGCGATATCCGCTTGATCGGCCAGCCCCTGAGCGCTTCTGGGCCTTCGTGCGTGTCAACCTTCTTATTGTTTTTGGAACCTTCGAAGTCCAAGACCCAATCTTGAAGGCTGTCTGTGCTGAGGTGGTCTGTTACAAGTACAGAGACCCTGGGTTCGGCTATCTTCTCGGGACTGATCTCGTGTTAGTCGCGTGATAGCCTCTCGTGGTTACTAACGTACCGATCCGGTGTCGAACCTGACTTGTCCTTGCTTGTATTGACTGGCTCAATTTCGAAGTACTTCTTTCCTGTTGAAAATGTTAGTGTAGGATCTACCATATGATTCCGATCACCGCATACCGGTCTTGGAAACCTTCGGCACGACCACTTCAGGCAATTTTGGTTCCGTTGATAATGGAAGCTTTTTGGAAGCCTGCAAGACACTTTTCTCTGGAGGTTGAGTCTGTAGGTCAGGCTCAACCTTCTCCTCCGAGATGGCATCGTTGAGCCTGCAAAAATCAGCCTCTGAAACTACTGTCATAATTTATTTACAAACCTCATGTGAGCGGCAGTCAATGATTCTGGAGTGCGCCTGCTAGTGTTCTTGAAGATACGCATCGCAGAAGACATCCTTTTGGGCTTGGTTGCTTTGATTGGAGGGTCTTTCGCAGGTCCGGTGGTCTTGAGGAAATAGGCCATCTGATAAGACGGATTCGACGGAGGCAGAACAAGAAGGTTGGTTTGGGTCATCATCTTGTCGACGAAGGGGTTCCGGCTATCTTCGCCAGCGACAGAAGACGTTGGACGAGGCCCGTCCAGAGATATTACATCTGCTCGAGAGCTAGTACGGCTAACGCTACCACACGTGTTGCTCCTCTCGCCTGCAGACACATCAGCGTCCGTTGACTTGGCTGAGGAGGTCGGCAGCATGACAGGCACAGCCATGCCGGTTGGGCCGAACATTGCTGAACTCTGATGTAGCTTGCCGTATCTGTGAAGTTCGTAGGCTCTGGGCGTGTGGTTGGCGAATGGAGGTACAGGTCTGCGACGTGGAGCAGCGGAAAGTTGCATCTATGGTGAAGAGGTAGGTAGGGTTTGGAAGAAAGGCTGGAGGAAGCACTTTGAGATTCTATCCACTTCATACGAATGGGTAACACAGGCTGGAGGACGGCAACATGACAACAATTAAATCGGAAGGAGAAGGCGTCATGCGTTCGGTCGAATTGGACAGGTAAATAACAACAATCGCTGTTCACACAAGGAGTCGTGCAAGGGAAAAGCATTCAAGTCCTTACAGCAACGATGTGCGACGATCGTATGCATGAAGTCTGGGCTCTTACCAGATGACAGGTCAGTGGATGCAGCAACCCTCGGATTATTCAGCGCTATCATGCAGACCTACTGCATCTATGAGACGGTGCGCCGCTTGTGATGCAGGTATTCGCTTTGGGGATGGTCGAGCAACTTTGACAACACCAAACATTGTTCCGCCAGCCTTGTGCGTAGCATATACGCTGGGCTTGTCTCGTCAAAGCTACGATTTGTCTCCGTCTATAATCACAAAAGTAAGGGCACCGTATCGTTGTGGCATTGCATCATGCCATCACAAGCCGTCATGACCCCGGCAGATCTGAGCTGGCGCGCTCGTGATGCTCATGATGTTGGGGTTTCACTTGCGTGCATGTGCATGTAGGATACCG
Organism: Aureobasidium sp. P6; assembly: GCA_003992365.1. Taxonomy (NCBI): domain Eukaryota; kingdom Fungi; phylum Ascomycota; class Dothideomycetes; order Dothideales; family Saccotheciaceae; genus Aureobasidium; species Aureobasidium sp. P6. The sequence continues at coordinate 187,846 of RZIQ01000021.1, forward strand.
TAACAACGAACGCAAGGATAAAAAGTAACTGGTTCAGGTCCGTCCAATGGTACGACAAAAGGAGCAGATCATCGAATAGTAAGGTATACGGTCCATAGTGCCTCGAACAAAGGTCACGCTCAAGTGTCACACGTGGAAGCAAGGGTCGAAGTCTTGAGGTGGAGCACAGTATCTGCCCACTTACCTTCCAACCACGCCTTGCAAATCGAGTTTCATGTGATACAGAAAGTAATTATCAAACCAATCTAGGCAAGAACGCCGCGCTGGACTTGTTACGCCTGGAAAATGCTCCGTGTCGTCAATCCGTTCAACCCTTTCTAGGTTTCCTGCTGGGTTGTGGCATGAAAGGATCCGCAGGCTTCTTTCTCTTGCGGATAATCTGAGGCGTAGTAGAGGTTGGCGTCAAATAAGTCCTCGGCTTCCCAGCCGCTGGTCCTGAAGCTACAGACGCAGATGCAGAGATAGGCTCACTGTTCAATGTTGGCGTTGATGCGCCACTGCGAGCGGAGTCTGCATCAGCCATCTCCACGTCCTCCTCCCTTTTCTTTGTGCGTATACTGGCAAGCTTATCCTCCAGCTTGACACGCACGCCTTCCATCGCCTGACCATCGTCTCCTTCAGTCACCTTCTGAACATCTGCCTCTCTCGGGATGTTGGCTACGCTGTCTTGCTTCCTGCTAGGAGGCATCTCAACGATTATGTTGTGCTTTCCGGCCACAAGACCATTGGAGATTGCTCTCTTGGGTTGTGCTTTGGCTGGAAATTTAGAAGAATGAGATTTGAGCATCGCGTGGATATCACCAGTGATATAGCTTTCACGCTCTTGAGCATCATCAATGAGCTTTTTCCAGACCTCTCCTCGCATGAGACTGCTTGAATTGCCAAGGATCCACAGACTGGATTTTGCTCGCGTGATACCGACGTTCAGACGTCTAACATCTGACAGGAAACCAACACTGCCTGTAGGAGATGCACGAACGCAAGAGAAGATGATGATTTCGCTCTCACGGCCCTGGAAAGCATCGGTTGTGTTGAATTCGATACTCTCCATGATCTCAGTACCATAGCGTCCAGAAAAGCGTTGCTTGAGCTCTCTCAATTGTGATTTGTAGGGTGTGATGATGCCAATTTTATTCTTGAAGTCGTAGTCACGGTGGTCTTTGATGAGCCTCTCATACAGAAGCATAGCTACGTCGATCTCCGCCAGATTGATGAGGGAGTGTCCTTTGGGTGCTGCTTGGTGCTGACCTTGAACATCATAGAAGCGGTATGGTGCAAGTAGCTCGCTGTTATGCCAAGGTTGCTTACGCAGGTCTGCCATATTGTCTCCATCCAGCAAACGTCCTTCGTAGAAAGCCGCGCTCGGGAAGGCACTGATACTAGGGTGCATACGATACTGGGTGTCGAGCAGATGCACAGCTTGCGGATAGTTGTTCTGCATTCGAACGAACAAACTCTGCTCGTATTTGTTCGCAGAAGCTGCCTTGGAAAAGACTGTTGGAGGTAGTTGTCTCGGGTCACCAACCAAGATACATTTCGCGCATCCGTACTTGAGTGGGATAAGAGCGCTCATCTCAACACACTGAGCGGCTTCGTCGACCACAACCGTCTCAAATTCGATGTTCAGACTCTGGAACATATCGTGGCCACTACCACTCAGAGTGGCGCAGATGATGTGAGCATCATCCAGGATAGACTGCTGCACTCGCTTACGATTGAGCTCTGCCATTCGTCCAGCGGAGTTTTCATTATCCTTAGCATTGTCGATCTGGTTTCCCAGTGCAATCTTGCGACTTCGAAGAGCATTGAACTCGTTCTGAAGCTGAGAGAGCTCTTGACCCTTGACTTCTCCGCTGTCAAGCTTTGCCCGAGTCAACCGAACCTGCTCAGATACATTTTGATGTTCCTTCATAAGCTGTTGGGTCTTCTCCCTCGCTTGACTGTCATTGTTGGTGGAGCCCAGCCGTTTATTGACCAGCTCCTCCATCGTCACGTCAACAACAGAGGTATTGACAGCATCGCTACGACCCACACGAACGACATTCACCTTACGGTGAACGCCCTTGAGAGTCTTGACGCCCTCTTTGAATCGCATAACAAGTTCATCCACAGCCGCATTACTCGGTGCACACACAAGGAGTTTCTTCGATGCAGTGGCGCTCGCCGCGGGGAAAGTCCCTCCGCCTCTGGGTACCTCGATTTTCGTTCCCAATTGCTTATCCGAGAGACTGTCACTGAGTAAGGCACCCACAATCGCGACAATCGTCTTTGTCTTGCCCGAACCAGGAGGTCCCTGAATCAGGGTAAAAGCGTCGTTGTGGACAGCAGATTGTACTGCCTTGGCCTGTGCTTTGTTTAGAGTGTAGTTACTGACGATAGGTGCCAGCTGCTTCTCGGTGTAGTCGAGGAGAGGAGATGGCTTAGCTTTTGTGATCTCATCGCACAAGTCGTAGTACTGCAGACCAAGCAACGCGCCATATTCGCGCTCCAGAGGTGTTATTGATTGGATCTTGGTACCGTGTATGAGACTGCCAGGTACTAGGTGAGATAACATAGTGTTTGCGTTGCTAGGCAACACGCGATACGTTATCTCAATGTGTTGTTTTTGACGGCGAGTGCGATATACCTGTGCGAAACAATGAGGCGCTTCCGCATCTGCTGTAGGATTGCTGGCAATTGAGAAAAGGATAATATCGCTCTCAGAGATCTGAACCTCCTTGTTTTCGGCGTGAGTGACTGAGCTGCTGACCTCAACAAAAGCGTCCACACTAGACCTGTTGACTATCTTGATCTCATAAGGCTTGAACGAGCCCTCTTCTTTGGACTTCATAAACCCTTGCCAGGCCTCAAGAATGAGTAGAGGCCGGAATGTCTCCTGATACTCAGCAACGTGACGAAAAGCATTGGCAACTTTCTGATACTGCCAGTCTTTGGAATTGGGCGGGTAATCTCCTTCGTGGAAGTAGTCCCAGCCAAGGATAGTCTTGTGTAATGGTGTCAGATCTGGGGCTAGTCGAGCTCGCATGTCCTTTGCAGATCGGACCCGCCTCTCGATTCTTACAGGCTGGTTTCGCTGCTCCGGCTTCAGCCCGATTGCACCAGCAGCATCGCTTTTGACAGTGTTGACTCGCTTTTTGGTAGGCTTGATTCCAAATAGCTCTGCATCTAGCTGATCATCCTCATCATCGCTGCTTTCATCCGAGGAGACCATAACGCCTTGACCCTTGGTCGAGTGATCCTTGCCCTCGAGGCCGATACCTTGTATACCCGAGCCGCCCTCCCTCTTGGCAGCAGCAATGGCTGCGAGATCTCTCTTGCGTTTGGCTTCTTGCTCTTGCTGGCGTTTGAGTCTGAAGTTGTTTGTGTCCTGCTGGACCACTGGAGTTCTGCTTGGTATGGACTTCTTACCAAAATCGCCCCGTGACTTGAGCATTTCAGCGGTTGGTGAGGCGCTCGCGATTGCCTTTTTGAGCGCAGACTGATCTGCTGCAGCTCTCCAATTGTCCATGTCCAAAGTGCTCTTGGGCTTACTCGTTGCAGGTGTATCAGATACTCCAGAAGTCACCCATGATGCAAGAGAGCCTTGTTTTTGTGGTTTCGAAGCTTCAGACGCGCTCTGCTCCGAGGTCTCAGTCTCTATACCGAGGTGATTCTCGAGTGCTCTGCGTAGCTCGGCCTTCTGTGACATGGAAAGCTTCGTCTTGACGCTACCAATAAGCACATCGTCCACGTAGATCGTTGACTCCTCTGGCAGTCGCAGATCAGCTGCCTCGAGACGCCTCATGATCTCACAGGTGATTGTTACTGCCTTGTTCACAAGGTACTCATCACGCAACCGTAGCCATCTAGTAACATGGCTCGATGCTTCTCTGGGCATCTGGAGCAGTCCTTGCTCTACCTGCTGAGAGGTCTTGTCATCACCGGATTCCACATTCGCGTCGCGCAATGCTCCGGCAATCACGCTGTACTGGTTGAACGCATAGTCGGCAAAGTCCATGGCGTCTCGGCAGAACTCGATCATCATGTTCTTGTCGTGACCCACAAGACTCCATTGCTCCGTGTATTTGAACATGGAACCTGTGACGGCCCACAGAGCCTGCCAAACGTTCTCAGTAGCTCGAATTTCCTCTGGTCTGAGTTTTCGAGAGCGCAATATACCGTCTTGCGTGCTGCAGAGGCAGTCAAGGACATCTCTGCCGAGTTTGAGTAGAGTCCTGCAAGGCGAAAACATGTGACTACGGGCCATTCCACGTAAGGTCGAGGCAATAGACTGAACCGATGTGATGAAGTAGTTTTCCATGAGATACTTCATGCCATCTCGGCGCGAGTCCTGGGAGCCCATAATCTTGATGATGGCGGCAGCTGATTGTTGGATCTCAGCGTGGCCTGAGAATACAGCATAGAAGAGGCTTTGTGAGGCGCCTGGACTGTTCATCAAGCCTTGAAGCTCGTGAGGTTCAAAGGCTTGAAGCTTCTCGAAGAGATCACTGATGTGGGTCGAAGCACTTTGATACCCGCTGTTCCAGCTCTCGGCGTGCTTTGGGGCACTTATAGATTCCTTAGGAGCAAGAGGCTCGAGGAGGATAAGGCGACTTGCACCGATCAAAATCGCTGATACAAGTGCAATATCGCCCGGCTTAACAGACTTCACAGCGGCCTTCCAAATCTCTAACGATGAGACATTCAGATCATATCCGAGAGGCTTTTTCTGTATGATTGCATCGCGTATTGATCCCAGAGAATGGCAATCAAGAGATATGGCATTGCGGATGACATCAAGACCAAGCCCAATCTCATGTGCGTAAGCGGGTGAATCGTGGAAGGTTCGAAGGTTCTCCAAGATGGTCAAGACGTGCCCCTTGACAAGCTCGAGCAGGTCCGCCACAGTAGCGCTTCCTGCATTGGTCCGATTCATAATCTCCATAGTAGTGCTCATGACTTGTAATCCTTTGCGCCAACAGACAGCTTGCGCATATCGCGAATACTTTTGATCTTGCAATCTCGTCATGAGTTGTTGCAACACCGCGCGGCAGGCAGGAGCCAAGTTCGCAGGTTTGATGGACCGCACGAAAGGGTCAATCCACTCCAAAAGGGCTTCCAGATGCAGTCTTTGATCCTCTTCGGTGGTCATCAGGGGCTTGTCGATGGAAGGGCTGTTAAGAATCTGCTCTGGCACAGCTTGTGGTGGAACTGCTGCAAGCGCATCCCACACATCACCTGGAGATTTCTCAAGGAGAGCTTTGAAGCTGGCGACAATGTTTCCGTAGCCGTCGAAAGATAGCTGGAAATGATCGAGAGCCAATTTGTAAATATCAGTATCGAGAGCACGAAGGTGGTGTGTGATGAGGTCCTTGTCGAGTTTTTCGATAATAGCTCGAGCGCCTTCCCAGAAGACAGGCAAGAATGCAGCATCTATGTTGATAGGGTTGACACGACCCATCGCAGCCGTCAGAGTATCGCGAACGGTCCAATCGAATTCTACACCTGTGATTGTACGCTTGAACTTCTTCCAGCCTCTAAGGGCCCAGGCCGACCTCTCCTTCTCTTGACTGAACAGAAAACAGGTCAATGCTGGAGTGTATTCGGGCAGGGTGATCTTCCTTCTAGTCTGGACCAGACGAAACGGCTGATCGAAGTGTTGACGCAAAAGCGATTCGTTCTGCAGGAAGGCTGTACAATGCATCGATTCGAATAGGGCGTACATTTCGTCGATGGGCAGAACAGCGATGGAGCGTTCTTGCGGTGCGAGATCGAGAAGTGTGCTGGTAGCACTGTCCAGACCAGTGGTTATGCGGTCAGTGTTCATCTGGTCGAAGATCTCCATGAAACGGTCAACCTGATGCGTATCGTACTGTGCTTCTAGCTCATGCTTCAAGTCATGTCTCCCGCGGTGGTACTCGCGTACACAGACGGTACAACGCTTGAGCTGAACCTTGAGAAGGCCCTTGAGTGCAGCGGCGAGTTCCAAAGCCTGTTCACCGTCGAAGGCCAGGATTTGACAGGCATGTAGCACTTTCTTCTTTGTCTGCCTTGCTTCTTCAACTTTCCTGTGCCTTTCCTCCTTTTCTGCCACTGTCTCCTCGGGTAGGGCATCGAGAATGTCTTCGTCAAAGTATATGGAGCCGTCATCATCGGATGTGCGTGGGCAGAACCAGTGCGAGGCACTGGGAAGAGCCTTGAGGTGCCTGGATGATCAAATCAATACACGGCCGCACTGCAGGTCGCTGCAATATATAGCTTACTCAATGTCGACCACCACGTCAGCCATTTGAAAGTCCAGATGGTGTGTTGCGATTCAGCATTTGGTGGTGTTGAGGAATTTTGGGGGGGCGAGAGGTTCGATCAAGACCTTGTATCTTGAATAGGGATGTTGTTTTGTTGGGCGCGCCTTCTATATTCGACGTGGTTGACCAGGCGAGCGACGATTAGAGAATACCTCGCAAAGGTCAAAAAGATCTTGACCGAACGTCAACAATCGAACTGCTTGCTCGGGGTCTGTGCTGGTGAAGATGCACCATGTACGCACGTTGTGCACACGTCTTTCCAGCTGTGACGCGCTCTTCGTGTTTATCACCAATAATGCATCCGCTTTGGGTCTTGGAGTAATCCATGCAGAGATTGAACTCTCAATGACTTCAGACTTATTGATGACCATTCACTCAATTGATCGATATAAGTGCCTACCGAAAGAACAGACCAGATAGGCAGGCACTAGCTCTCGTGCTTTCACTGTCACTATGAGCTCGGAATTGTGCGAGGAGACAACCATCGACAAGGTAGTCGGTCGCAAAGTAAACTGAGTCCACAGATACGACTACAAACAGATCATCCTGAACGAAGGCACAGTGTTGTGCATGCCTCGACTCGGCCAAGAGGAGCACTCGAGCATACTGTACCCTAGGTGATGGCGACCTGGGGAGCGCACCAGGTAGGTCTCGCGCTGGGATGCGAGGCCTTTTTCACAACATGACTACGCTGCCCAATAGTTATCTGAATGCAGAGCCCCCTGATGATAATTAGACATGTTAATCAAAGCAAGCAGTCGCTCTGTTGACTGGACTCGACTTCGAGTGCGACGACATGAGATGTACCAATCATTCACACGTGACCAGGCTTTCTATTCCTTTTTGACACTAGAGACTTCCGTTTGCGGATTACGTTGCTTCAATGCGGGCTTGGGGTTACAGTGAAACGTCTTGCAGTGATGATATCCATCAGAAGCAGTCGAGTGTTGGATGATGGTCGGAGCTGATATCACTCAATGTCGGAAGTAGATGGTCAAGAGTACCTTGGAAAGGCTTTGGGCAAATTGCTCGCCGATGAATAGACAGCTTACCGACCGGTCCATGGTCTGGTCGGTGTCTCGGATAGCAAGGGAAAGAGGGGTGGGGTGGGCGCTCGGACCACTTGCCGTAAGATTTGCGCGCTTTCCTGCTTTCTTACCGCTCCTTCCAAGCTTGCTCATCCGTCTCCACTCTAAATCGCCATAATACCTCCTGTCGCAGACGCGATACCGCTTTCGACTTCTACCTCTGCTAACCTAACGCGGGGACTCGCTGCCAATCAATCTCCAAGACCCAAAGACCCTCTCTACCCAGCAACCATGGCAGAATCTATTACCGACCAGGACCAGACTGGCTCCCCCTCGGGCCACGACGACGGTGCCATCGCACAGGAGCAGAGAGGCATCAAAAGACAGCGCACCTCCAACGCTGCCGCCGCCGCCGCCGACGATGACGACGACGACGATGACAAGCCCGGTCGCGAGAGAAGAAAGATTGAGATCAAGTTCATTCAGGACAAGTCGCGTCGTCACATCACCTTCTCCAAGCGCAAGGCCGGTATCATGAAGAAGGTCCGTCGTTTCCTATCACCACACGCGTCGCGACGTGTTGTACCTCTTTAGCCCAGTTTGGCATTGCTGACATTGTTCACCCAGGCCTACGAGCTGTCAGTCCTCACCGGCACCCAGGTCCTGCTTCTCGTCGTTTCCGAGACCGGTCTTGTCTACACCTTCACCACGCCCAAACTGCAGCCCTTGGTGACCAAGGCCGAGGGCAAGAACTTGATTCAGGTACGCTCCTGTCACTCACACCTCCTGCTGCTTGACACCAATGCTGACAATGCTCACAGGCATGTCTCAATGCGCCCGAGCCCGCCGACTCAAATGGTGTCGATGGTGAGTCGACCGTAGAGTCACCCGAGGACACCCACGCCAACGTCCCTGCTCCGGCCGCTGGAATGCAACCTCGCACAGCCGGCATGCCTCCTAACCAGTACGCCATGACTCCGGATCAGCAGCAGGCTCTGCAGTACCAAGCATATCTCCAGCAACAGCAACAGACCGGCGCTTACCCCATGTCGGGAGCACCAATCCCTGGCCGTCACCCTGGACATCAATAGAAGAAACGTTCGAGAGACCAAAGAACGACCGGCGGCGCTCTCTCATCATTGCCCCCCGACATAATGACACGTGCGACGCGGAAAGAGAAGAGTGATTTGATTGGTGCGATGGGTTGAAATGACTGCCATGCTCGGAAGAGCAGATTAGTCGGGGCGCACTGTGGCGTAGCATTCGGGATGGTTTCTCTTTTTTGTTGTGTTTCCATTGCCTGTTTATCTTTGCTTTTTTTTCCTTTCTTCACTTCATGCCCTGTTTTCCCATGGGTCCATCGGTTACTCTGCAAGAGGGAGAAAAAAACGGCATCGAGGCGTCTTTTTTTCTCGTCTTCTCCACGGCTGACACTTGCTTTTTATTGCAACAAAATCAAGACAGACAGGTCAGGTCGCCCTTTTGCAGTCTTTGTGGGAGTTTTGTATTATAGTCAAAACCAAGATGAGAGATTTTGTCATGGCTGAAGCGCTCTACCATCATGCTCTTGCCATGGAACAACCACGTCCAGAAGACCAATAGATGGCTAGTAAGAAGAGAATCAAGACGATTGAACCGTATAGAGGAATCTCCAGAAAAGATGACTGTATGAGTAATTATCTAGCATGAGATTATTCGACATTGCTCGCATCCTCCCGGCCTCTCCACCTCGTACGCCACCAATCGGCAAGTTGCTTGGACACGCTCTCACGCCTAGATGCCTCGACATCAAGCCGCAACGGCTCGGACCTGCTTCTGAAATGCGCATGATTTGCTGGGTCACTTATCGACCTCGACATGTTGGGAGGCCCGGGTCGGAGGGTTTCGAGCAATGGAGTGGTCTCGAGATCCGACCCTAAAGATTCACGGCGCGCATTGGTGTCGTAGTAACGTTCCTCATCACCTAGCTCATCCCAGATGTCTTCAACTTCGCGGGCGTTGCTGGCTCGTCTGCGTTTCCTGCCTATCATCAGAGCAGAGTCGCGCAGAGTGTGCCTGCGCAGCAATGGTGCCGTCTCTGAGGGGCGTCTTGACGCGTTGTCGCGTTCATGATCGTCGACAAAACCCATTCCGGGTGCCAGGGCAGAGTGTGGGATATCAGCTGCGGGTGCGGCAGCGGTATCTTCTTCGCTGAGACGCCAACTGAGAGCCAGTACACCTGCTAGTAGGATGACGGTTCCTAGTGCTATAAGACCGGCATATAGCGGAGATAGTTGATCGGCTTGACGGAAGTAGATGAGGCCGTCGAGGATGGCGATGATGTTGTAAACACAAAAGACGAAAGGGTACAGAATACTCGTGCTGACCAGTTTGAGACCGAGATGGAGGTAGTAGAGTTGGGTGAGGGCAAAGACGAGGAAGAGCAGCAGAAGCATCCAAGACTGGTAGCGGTCGAACTGGTTCTTGTGATCGACAATGGTACGCACGAGTAGCTCGACAGCACTTTTGGCGAGAAGCAAGGCATGAGCAGAGAGAACACCAGACACAAGACCGTAAGCCATTCCTCGCAGCAGTCTGAAGCGCGGTCTTTGGATTTGCTGGGCAGTCAAGAAGAAGGATGTGGCAGAGTCGGCAAGCACAATGGCAAGGACCAGGACTAGAGTCAGGGTCATCCAAACGACAAAGTTGGGGAAGACGAGCAGGCTCAGGAGCTGGTCGAGCGAGTGCGAGGGTTCGGGGAGGGCGGAAAAGGTGGATATCAAGATGGCACCAGCGGCGACGAGGAGGGTTCCCAGGGCGGTGCGGCGGGTAAAGGGCTCACGGAGGAGCAGTGTGGCCATGAGGGCATTGAAGACGAGACCCGAGGCCTGCAGAGTGCTGAGCAGGGGGAGAGGGAGGGTGGTGATCTGGATCGACGAGCCGACTATGTTGCTGAGGAGGAAGAGCAGCATGCCGAGCTGCCAGCGTCGGCGGCGGTAGGGGGCACGACGGGGCAGGTGGTTGTCCTTTTCATCCTCCAGCATGTGCGACTTGCGCTGCAGGGTGAGGCCGACGGATTGGACGCATGTCGAGACGAGGCCGACGAGGATGCCCAGCTAGGTTGTGCTCATGTCAGCCCGTGGTCGAAGGACATGGATGCGAGACTCACGCCAAGAGTGGCACCGGGCGACAATGAGGCCATGGTGTTTGCGAGGAGTGGTAGTAGGAGCGGCTCTGGGGCGTGACTATGGCGGCGGCATGTTGACGTGACGGCAAGACGGCGTGCACAAGGGACGACAGAGACGAGGCGACATGGACGTGGCAGGCGGCAGGCGTCAGGCGTCAGGCGGCAGGTGAGCGGCGTGTCGATGGCTGCTGCAATGCGGAGACAGGCAGGCACACGGACGCCAACGTCACTCTGTCAACCGACGTCTACAGTCGACTGGTCGTCTCTGCCCTCTGCACCTCCACCACACATCCAACTCTGCCACCATGTCGCAAATCCACGCCATGTCCGACGACCAGGTACCCTCTCTTTCTCTCCCTCTCCCTCCCCCACACCCATTGTCCTAATGCCACCCCCCACAGGTCGCCTCGGAGCTGCGCAAGATGACGGCCTTCATCCGCCAGGAGGCCCTGGAGAAAGCCCGCGAGATCCAGCTCAAGGCCGACGAGGAGTTTGCAATCGAAAAGTCCCAGCTCGTGCGCCACGAGACCCAGTCCATCGACGCCCAGTACGAAAAGAAGTTCAAGCAGGCCGCCATGTCCCAACAAATCACAAAATCCACCCTCTCCAACAAGACGAGACTGCGTCTGCTGAGCGCCCGCCAGGAACTGCTCGACGACCTGTTCGAAAAGGCCAACAGCAAGCTTGCCGACTCGACAAACGACCAGGCCAAGTACCAGGACATTCTCAAGAACTTGATTCTCGAAGGTCTCTACGCCCTGAACGAGTCCAAGGTCTCTCTCCGCTGCAGGTCAAAGGACGACGACCTTGTTCGCAAGGCCGCCGATGCCGCCCAGGCAGAGTACAAGGACAAGATGAACGGTCGCGATGTTGAAATCTCCATCGACGACAAGGACAAGCTGCCCGACGAGACGTATGCGCTCTTGTCTTCCTGATCTTCAACCCTCAGCTGACTTTCTTCAGATCCGGCGGTCTCACCATTGTCAACTCGACTGGCAGAATCGACATCAACAACACCTTCGAGGAGCGTCTCCGTCTGCTGCAATCCGAGGCCCTGCCCAGCGTACGAGCCACTCTCTTTGGCGAGAACAAGAACAGAAAGTTCAAGGACTGATCGCCGTGCCTTGCCATACCTTTGATTTCCCCCATCGTCCTTTTGCATATCTAGCTATCCCGAGCCGGCGCAGTCTGTAGATATCGCCTTTCTTTGCTTCTTGTCTTGTACGCAATATACCTCATTACATCTATTTGTGATGCCTCTTGTCCTTGACTGTTGCACTTCACCCCAGCATTGTCCTCTAGACGGAATCGCTGCTCGTAGTTCCATTTCCATAATTCGCACCTTGCTCGCGCCTCCCAACAAAGTTTTTCATGACATTCCTTATACCTTCACCCGCCCCAAATATACCTTTCTTTGCTTTGCCCCTCGTTCTTGCCGCAAACTCGAGTCTGTAAGTCAGTTTTTCGATTGCCGTCTTGCATTCCGTCCTCCGCATGTGCGCTGCTCCTGAATCTCGTATGTTGAAAGCTATCGATCGTAACCCAGCAACGACCTCATCCACAACAGAGTTGAACTCCTCTTCTTCATCTGACGGCGCCGCATGTGCGGCTTTGGTAGTCTCTTCATCGTCATAAAATTCGAATGCCGAGAATCCCATTCCCATGGCCACATCCAGCATCTCGAATCGTGCTCCTAGCTTGTGAAAATCCATGTTTGCAGAAATCCTGAAGGCCTTGTTTTCATGGAGGTGCAAAGTCAACATTCTCATGGTTGACAGGTCATCCAAATCATTGGCGAGATACGTGTTGGATTTCATAAACGATGCCAGTGCCAGCCTTCGTTTGAACGTGTGTGATGCCGCCATATACGAAGGTAGCAGGCTGATCAGGGTCCGTATCAGGATGGGGTTAGGAATGTGTGAGCGAATCCGCTGTCCAATGCTCTCGATCTTGTGAAGTGGGTCAGCTTGGAGATAATCTTCAATCGTAGTAATGGCGTGAATACATACTGTTTCACCAAGAATTTCGGGCACGGCATCTGCTTCAAGCAGACTTGCGATACAATTCTGGAGCGATGATAGCACGTCCAGCCTTTGCTCAAGTTGCGGATCCACAAGCAAGAGCATCAACACTGTCAACCAGCTTCTTCTTTCGCCCACATTTATTCTGCCGTCAATTTTAGCTAATTGTTCCATGCTAGACTGACTCATGCTACTCACCTATCCGCGAGCCTTGTCAAAAGCAGACATGGCCACTCTATGCTGAGCGGCACGGCATCCACGTACGGTCTTTGGTGAGCAGGTGGAGTCATCGCAGTCAAGTCCGAAAACAAATCTGGTTCGAGGTCTTCTCTGCCTGTTCTCAAGAGAAATTGTTTACGCATTTCATCGGTGGTAAACGACGTATTTGAGAACGAAGCTTCCAAAGCGCACACATAGCCCATGGCCAAACTTGCTTCAAGATCTTGAAGTAGTTCGGACAGGATCCACTGTACGGCCTCTTCAGGCAGAGCCGAAACACGAGCCATGTCTGCCGCGAAGCCTGCTCGGAACAACTCGTCCCTAACACTTGAATTTTGTAACGAATTTGTCCACTCATCTGCTGAGGTCTTCAGCTTGGGAAAAGGCTTAGAGCGGTGTGTCCGAGGGTCGGCATGTCTGAAGAAAGGATACTGAACTTTCTTCTCAAGAACATCATTACGCTCAATGGCTCGCATGACACGATCCTTTGTCTCGTCGTCACCGTTATCTGGCTGCAAAAGGGCGGCAAACTCTTCGGCGTTCATGTCAGAGGCCTGCTTGAGTTCACGCTCAAGACGAGCTGTTGTATCTATCTCTTGTTTGTACTCTTCCTCATATTCATGTATCTTCTGAACAGCTTGGGCGTCTTTGTTGTGAGATGCCACCAAGGAGGCTATGCTGAACTTGTACTTTTTCCGGGGAGGTTGACCGGCTTTGGTCTTGACAATCGACGGTCTATCACGTCGAGTAGAGCTCCTCAGCTCACGGCCAGCGTCAGAGGAACGTTGAGGGGTTTCTGAAGAGGTAGTGGGAGGGGTCATCTTGAGACGCTTCCGTCGGATGAGTTCGTCGATGTCATCCAAGGGGTCCGAATCAGTATCCAAACTATCAGAATCCGAGTTTGTCACCGCAAGCATGCCATCTCGGATGACTCGTTTGCTCGAGGACTGAGAGCTGATTGGAAGACTTGACAGCGATGAGGAGGATACAGAAGGATCTATGGCTGATGGATTGGCCATATGCTGCTTCTCGGGAACTGTGGATGGTCGTAGCGGAGGGCTAGGGCTGGACTCGGGTGAAGTGAGCGGGCTCAGTTCTCGTGGTATGCGAGGTGGAGGTGCATGGTATGCAGGAGGGCTCGAGGATATTGGTGTAGGAATAGGGTCGTCTGTCCGTGTCTTGTCGGTTCTGATGGTATGAGGTTTGCTATTCTTTGTTGAAGAAGATCTGTTTGGCGGCATTGAGAAACGGGGTGTAGCACTTTGCGATTGCACCTTGGTGGTCGCAGCGGAAGGCGCGTTCTGAGGCTCTGACTCGCTCCTTTCCTCTTCGCTGGATATCCTAGTGATCGCAGGCTGTGAGAATCTTTTGAAGAAGTCGGTGATGCATCTGTCCTGCTTCGGAGCCATCGATAATGATACTGTCAAGCCGGCCACACCACCTACGCCCAGTACAAGAAAGTTAAGGCTGCTGTGAGTAGCCGCGTCGCGATCTAAATTGAAAAGTGACGCGTGCCGAACCGACAGGGCGGCATGAAAAGCGCTATAGAACAACACCTGTCTGCTTATGCAGCATTGTCTGTGGTAATCAGACCATCCAACTTACTCGTGGGGAAGGTATTTACACAAGACTGCTTTTCAAACAAGAGGATCGGTCGGTATCTACAGAGAGCTCCTCTGATCGTGTCAGATACAGATATCTATGCGGTTGGATAGTCTGGTGGTCGTACGTTGGTTAAGAAAGCTTGCTTGCTCTTTATCATCTCTCCGGCTCCCATCTCAATTGAATATCAATTCAAGGGTCCTTTCCGCAACGCCCAAATACAAACCCGACAAGCACATCAGGAACGTTTCTCAGATGTATCATGGACACATCAAATCGTAAGTCCGGGCGCAGAAGGCAGCCTAGTAAGAGATACACTGTCGATCCATTCGAAGGACTCGATATCGGCGACGGCGTATTAGGTGATGGTTCAAATCTACCTGTGGAGACGCCTGATGACGACGAAGACGATGATTTTCACGTCGACCCAAACGCGTCTCCTGAACCTCCGGATGACGATCTCTCAGTCGATGGCGCCGCTGAAGAGGATGAAGAAGATCAGACCCATCAGGACGCCGTCTCAGATGAAGATTCAATCGTCGGTGGTTCGGAAGCTGATGTTCCTACCCTCTCTCGTGGTTTCAAGAAAGTCAAAATTGACGAGATTGCAAAAATGAAAGGTGATCCTAGGTTCAACCCTCGCGGTCTGCTTGAACCTGCTGCTCGTGGGTCAAAAGAACTTCAAAGACTGTTCTTCTTCGGGCCTGCAAAGGATGATCAAATGCCTGCGCTCAAATCGCATTATAAGTGGGGCGCTGAACTCACCATCCCAAGTCATGAAGCCAATGCCGGTGGTTTTGGTGGCTTTATGGCAAGTCATTCTCACGGGGAAACTGCCATGAAAGCCGAGTCAGAACAAGGCTGGGACTGGTACGAAATCAAAGGTGGTAAGCAAGTTTTTGACATCCACCAGCAATCCATTGGTCTTCCTTCTCAGGAAGCTCAAGCCTACATATCACCTGCTGCCCCCAGAAGCTGTACATTACTTATGGGCCCCTATAAGCGCCAGTCGCCCAGGAACTTTGGAATTCACGCAAGCTTCGACTTGAACGATCCCTGGATAGACCCATCAGCACAACATCAAGATCCAAAATCCCGCAGGAACGGATGGATGATCAACCTAGGCGAGAAAGTACAACATCTTGACTGGGCCCCAAATCTCCCTGGTTCTCGACAGTTTCTGGCCGCTACCACTTCGCCTGTAATTGCATCAACGACAGAAGACCAAAGCTTCAATGCACCCTATGCACCAGCTTTCACTCCTCGTCCACAAACCAAGTCATCTATACAGATATGGGAATTCAGCGCAGATTCTCGAGGACGCATAGATACCAAATGCATTCCCGTACTCCGCAAGGTCGTTTGTGCGAATTGGGGAGATGTCAAAATATTCAAATGGTGTCCCATGCCTCGCAAGACTTCTGCCGAAGAAGCTTCAAAGAGACTGCATCTCGGCATGCTAGCTGGAGTTTGGGCAGACGGTGCTCTGCGAGTACTAGATATTTTCGTTGATTCAACAGAGGTCGTCCATACGGAATATGAGCTGGTTAAAACTGCAGCGTTCACAGCTCAACCGCCAAACACGATATGTACGTGCCTGGCATGGCTAAGCTCAACTAGCATCGTCGCCGGTTGTGCCAACGGGTGTGTCGGTATCTGGGACATTCCGTCATCCCTCCAGGCCCGACCCAAGAATAATCAGTATGCCCCCAACGCAGAACCCGTCATGTTCTCTCCAATTTCGTCAACATACATTCTCAACGTCACAACCTGCTATCCGTCACGACCAAACATCATAATATCGTCTTCCATGTCAGGTCATATTTCAATGACAGATCTCACGCAATTAACCTCGAAAGCGACAATGACTCCCGCAGCGACTGTCAAAGCCAGTCGGTCACGCGTCGGAAGATCGGTCCTCGTATGGCATGAGTTTGCCCAAGTTGTTCTCACCGTCGACGACAATTTCACTCTTGTTGCATACCCCATCCGTCGCTTCTTCCGTCAGATCTCATTCACACGTTACAAAAGTTCGGTTGCTTGTCTTGCCTACAGCCCTGTTCATCCATTCGTGATGGCTGGATGTGTTGGCGGTGAGGCTATCAGCAACAACCCCCTGCGTCGTGCTTATGAAAACAAGGTCCCGATCTGGAACCAAACCTGGTTCACCCACGAGTGGAGAGAATCAAGCATTGAGGGCTCCGGAGACAACGGTGCTCCGGATGAAGATGCAACCATGGCCGATTCATCTACAACAATAGACAAGGAGACAATCGCAGAGGAAGGAAACAATCCGCCACGACCAGCCCAGGAGATCAGTCGAATCTTGGAAGGATTTAAATGCAAGGAGATAAAGCTGTTCAACACGGAAGACGCCTTTACTCACAGAGAGAATGGAGCGGTTTACTCGACCGTTTACGACTTGAAGACTTCCATCACTTCAATGTCTTGGAACCCGAATCTTCATGTTGGTGGATGGATTGCTGCAGGTATGGCAAACGGATTGGTTCGCGTGGAAGATGTTGCATCGTGAGGAGGTCTCCGGGTTAAACGTTTTTGAGATGACCTTTGACTCTACACTACAAGATTCAAAATCACAAATAACGATACTGCAATCCCTACTCATATCGGGATCTTATGTGCCACGCTTCTCCAATATTCACAACGGTGTGCTAACTGCCCGATTGGGACATTGGAAAAGCCATCTTGCGCAACCAGGAATTGCTCTTCTGAACCCACCTCCGGCACGCCAGGGACAGTCTGATTTGTCAATTTATGGGTGTTTGGATCACCTGTCTCGAAAAATGAAGCAAAGGCTCCAGCATATCCTTGATATGTTAAAGGATCAGTCTGCTGAACCGCGTTGACTTGGTTCCACTATATAATGTATTAGCATTTTGTCACGAGTCTTTCATACTTTGACTCACGTAGATTGTGTCGGAAGCGTGCTTGGCTGGTGATATAGCATACTCGCCCAAATAGGATTTCTTGTGCGCGGCTCCAGCCATCCAGTACGCAGGACAGGCCAACACTGTATCTCTAAAAATAAGACCTGCGCGGACGTAGGTGGTATTGTAGCTTGGCAGTCCTTCCGCTGATCCTTGTGCTGGATACAAAGACAATACTCGCCCTCGATCTCGGTCAGAAAGACCTGGCAAGTAACCCTTCAACCAAGCAGTCAAAGATGCAACGGAGGAGTTGAATGGGGGCGAGCCCGAGTCTGTGGCGTGCTGAAATCCTGGAGGGATGAAATTTTCGCCTTCATGGAGGTTATACATGCCATAACCGTAGTCAATATTCACTTGACCACGAGCAGTCGCAGATGAGAGCGGCTGCGTCAAGAAGGTACCATCGATGACAGGAGACCAAGAGTACGATGACGTGTTGTAGGTGTGGGATCCAGAGATGGCAAGGGAAGCGTTTCGGATCGCTTGTACGTCCACAGACTTAAGGCATTGCAGTGAGTTCGGCCCGGAGCAACCTGTGAGCTTGGCAAGAGAGTCGTACAACGCCTGAGCTTGAGGTGCGTTGTACTTGTAAGTTTTGGGCCAGAAAGGAGATGATGCCAGAGCCTTGGAGAACAATGGTGGGTTGGTCTTGCCATTCTCTGCAATGACCTGAGCGACCACGCTACCACCTCCAGCCGATTGTCCCCAGATTGTGACGTTTTGTGGGTTACCACCGAAGTGCGAGATGTACTTCTGGGTCCATTTTAATGCAGCATGCTGGTCAAGGAGTCCTGGGTTGAGATCAGACATTGGATCTGCAGCAATCTCCTTTCCGGGGAGGAGACCGAAAGCATTGACTCTGTAGTTTGTATACAAGAAGATGAGATCATTGGAATCAGACACATTGAGCACCGGATAGCCTGTAGATACGTCAGTACAGATCACTGGAAAGACCTGCAACTGCAGAGTTCATGTATCCTCTCTGGATTTTGCATGTTGTGGTTCAAGGAACGTGTCCATGAGAGCAACCTCGCTGATTGCCTCTGTTGGACATGACTGCTATTAAAACAAGCTGGGATAGGGTGTTCGGTGATTACAGATTTATGGCATCCGAAGATTCGCGACCAAGGCTCAGACACATACCTGATGGCGGTATCGAGAAGTAAGCGCTGCCTTGGATGAAACCTCCTCCATAGAACACCACAACGACTGGACGAAGGGGTTGTCCTTCTCCCCAAGGCCTAGAATATAGACCGAGGTATAGGCAATCTTCGGACCCATTCACTGTTCGCTGAGGGCACATATCAAATGGCTGTGTCGAGTTGTATGTTCCATTGATCGGGATGGGTGGTTGAGGTGCTCTGAAACGATTTTGCCCGACAGGAGGAGCAGCGAAAGGTATCTTTTGCCAATAACTCAGGTTGTATCTTGCTGAATACGAACCTTCAAAGGTCCCATAATCAAGCTCAGCTGTCAACGTGGGCGTACCGCTGCAGAATACTGCAATGAATGTCGCAATACATAACAATGGTCTGAGTGCTAGCATCATATTGTTGCATCAGTTTCTTGAAGAGAACGACTTGACTTATGACTGCTTTCAGACCTACTTATAGTCGGTGTACGGAAGATCTAACTCGGAACCCCCCCTCCTTTCTAGAGTATGTCAGTGATGGTCATGCATGATCTTCAGTGGCTATGAGAAAAGATGGGGTAAGGTCATGGTGAGAAGTTCGGTTGAATTGGAGCCGAAGCTGCGCGGGTCAACTTTGCCGACAGCACGAAGAGCTGCATTTTGGTCAACCAACGGAAGAATTGCGATCCTTTCCAGGTCCAGTGGCGTATCTATAGCATTGTATAAAAGTTTTCATGTCTGGCTTGGACCAGAGAACTTCAGGACTCGAGTTTTGGCAGTAAATAGCAACTAAAGAGTTTTTGAGCTGCTAGTGTAGGGACTTATCTGCTGTGCAGTGATCAATCATGGCAGAGTTCATTTACAAGACTATGCTGCAATTAGCGGGGTGCGAGGGCTGGTGATAGACCTAGGAAGGCTTGTACTGCCATGACGAGCTGGGCTTCAAATACCAACTTTGAGATCTCCAGCAACATGGCTCCAGAACTGCTCGATGAATGCATTCTGACCGTCACCCTTCCTTACAGCCAAATACCTTCTCTCATCGACTCTTGGTTGCCAGTTGCCCTTGTTTGCGTCGACAATCTGGCCGCCAGCTTCTTCAAGGATGACCCAACCAGCGCACACATCCCAGGCCCAACAGCCTGCTTCCCAATATGCGTCTAGGTGGCCAGCAGCGACACCGCAAAGATTGAGAGCGGCCGAGCCGAAGGAACGAATACCGTGAACCATGGCGCCACCCTCATCCTGGCTTGCGCACAGATTGCGGAAAGTTTTGACCTTGACGTCGTAGTCGTGGCCTGCTCGATCGCTTCCCCATTCGACGGCTACAAGAGCCTTGTCGAGAGCCAGGGGCTCAGGATCCTTCAAAGGCAGTCTAAGGTGATCATGGAAAGGGTCAGAAAGGAACGATCCCTTTCCTTTGATTCCAGAGAACAAAGTCTTGTTGAAGGGGTTGTAAACGACACCAACAACGGGCTTACGGCGAATAGCGAGACCTAGGGATATACTGATGTAAGGATATCGATGGACTAAATTGGTGGTTCCGTCGACAGGATCGCAGATCAGAGTTGGACGATCTGTAAGCAAGTCTCCTGGTTTATACGTCTCCTCGCCCATGAACCTGCAACGACGATGTGAGAAAGGGTCGACAAAGGGCAAGGTGACTGAGGTGAGGCACACTCAAAGTGAGGATATTTCTTCTTGACGAGTTCGGTGATGAAACGTTCAGTAGCCTGATCCGTCTCTGTCACCAAGTCTACCGAGTTTTTCTTCTCGCCGGCTGCAGTTGTGGACGGACGCGCAGCAGTTATAATGTTGCCGGCCTCTTTTGCGACGCCAACTAGGAAGTCGTGCACTTCTTGGAGATCGATCTCGGACATGGTCAGAGGAACTTGAAGCGTGCAGTGTTAAGAATTCAGAGGTCGAGTCACGGAATTATTTTCGATGCTTGTACGTCAGTCGAGGTGATGTTGCATAACATGAATGACGACTTTGAAAAATGGATTTCCGCCAACGTGCTCACTGCGGAAGGCAGGATGGGGTGATGGTCTAAGGGTCTGATGATGGAGATGGAGTTAACGGTGATAGCCAAGAGAGTGGCGCAGGGGCCTCGATAATCCAGAACGCGCCTTCCAACACGTCCAGCTCTGGGCGCAGCTTCCCAAACTCTTTATCATTGCGAATCGCAGCAATGGCGCCCTTCAAAGATGAGCAAATCCTGGTTGGTTCCTTCTGACTCTCGGCGCGGTGCTCGTCTGTATGCTCACACTGTCCTGTTCTACAGATTGTCGCACCTGGCTCGCGAACGACTCTTGCGCAGCTCGGCCTTCCCGAGTCTCTTACTCCTGCGCGTTTTCGCGTACGCTCATGCATGTTTCCTGCCGAAAAGCCTGGAGAATTCGAACCGAACAAAGTACGCCGAAAGGACGCTCCTCCCACCGATGGCGACAGCGAGCCCGAGTACGAAGAAGACGTTTTCTCCGAGCAGGGTGCTGTTTGGCCCATCCAACAAGGCCGCATTGTCGATTGGGACTGCTTCTTTGCTCTCATCGACCATGTCTATCGTAGCATCAATCCCCCCTTCCACACCGCCGTCCTCCTTATTGCCCAGCCGATATGGACTCCCAAGGAACACGAAAAGATTGCCCAATTCATCTTCGAAAAACTAAAGCCCCCGGCCTTTGGCTTGATGGACGCTGCTTCGGCTACATTGTATGCCTACGGTGTGCCCACTGCTACTATCATTGATGTTGGCTATGAGAAGGCCGATGTCACTGCCATTTCTGACTATCTCGTTCACGATACAGGTCGCGCCTTGAGCGTGCCGGAATGCGGTGGAGAAGCTTTGACTGAACGTCTCTTCCAACTCCTTGGCTCGAAAGGCTTCTCCAAGGAGGTCTGCGAGCAATTGAAAAAGAGCCCGATTTGCGAAATTCTTGGTCCCGATGTAGAGATACCTACCGAAAACGCCTCAGCCACATCCGAGCAGCCATCAAACCCTGCCGCGGCTGCGAGTACTGGTGCAGAGGGCTCGGGTCCCGGCCAACGGACGACCACCGCCGCTCTTGGTGAAACCCCTCTGGGCCCAGGTCCTGGCACTCAAGTTGGCAGCGAACAGAAAGACGGAGAGGATAACGAAGGTGTGCTTGATATAGCAAGCATTGTCACGGGTGGAAACATGAGCGAGTTTCTGGAGCGCAAAGAGAAGGAGAAGGCTGAAAGACTGGCTGCAAAGAAAAAGGGAACAGAAGCTGGCGTAACCGGCGCAAAACCCATCAGACTCCCCAACTCGAAGAGAGTCAAGAACACCTTCGTCTACGAGGATCACATGTTGCGCGATGCTATGAAGCAGCAGAATTACAGCGACAAGCAGATTGCCGATATGCAGGCTGCCGTTGATGTTGGCCCTGCAAAGAAGGCCGAAGCAGAAGCAGGTGATGGAGATCGGCCTATGGGTGATGTTGCTCAAGACGAACAGCATTCGCATGGCGGCGCCATCCGTCGCGAAGCTGAAGTGGGCATTGAACGTTTCCAGGCTGCTAGTGGCGGCGTACTCGACAGGCTAGCCGCTGTCATCTATCGCACCGTTTCTTCCGTGGAAGAGGTGGGCAAGAGGAGTGAACTCTGGGACTCTCTCGTCATCGTCGGTAACGGATCCAAAGTACGCGGTTTCAAAGAGGCTCTCCTCACCACGTTGCAAACCAAGTACCTGATTTCGCCGTCTTCTGCCACCATCTTCACATCAGAACTTCCTTCTAACCTTTCGACACCGATGGCAACGGGTGCCAATACGCCTCAGCCCTCAATACCGCCACATCTGGCCTCTGGTGTCAATCCTCTATTGTACGCTGCGACAACGGCACAAAACCCTCAACTGAATTCAATGAATGGTGGCATGCCAGGAGGACACATGCCTCATAGCTTGCACACTTCTCATGCGCAATCTCCCACCAGTGTCAAGATGGTCAAGATGCCAGAGTATTTTCCTGAATGGAAGGATGCAGGCTACGAGGAAGCAGTATTCCTAGGAGCTCAGGTGGCGGCAAAGGTACTCTTCATGGCCGACCAAGGGCTTAACAAGGGATACATGACGAGGACGGATTACAATGAACAGGGACCTCAAGGAATTCACGAATGTAGCATGTAGAAAGGCGCGCGGTACAGGATGTATTGGTTGGTGGGCTAGGCGTCAGCGGGTCAGATAAGTCTAGCATCTTGTTCTGTCGAGTGGTGATGAGAGCGAGACATCTCTCGCTTGAGAGAAATGGGAATGCAATTATTGTCTCCGACCATCATCGTCAAGAGATGTATTGGCATGAAACAAAGGCCAAACACAGGCTTGTGCATTCATCTCAGTGTCCAACAAGCAGTCCGTAGACCCTGATCGATCGGAAGCACCAATTTCGTTAACGGGAAGCCCTTTGGTCTTTTCGGGATTTACTACCTGGCGGACAGGGATTGTCAACTAGCGCCGCCAGTACCTGTCTTGTTAGAGACTCGGTGTCAACGTTGAGTGTTGTACATTCTCATCGAGGCCAACAGTTCCGTCGAAGAATATGGAATTGTCAGAGGATCTAGTGTTTCAGTGGCGCCCCACGTACTCTGTGTGGTACCATGAGCTCGACAGTGGTCTGCTAAAGCAGCGTATATTGTTGGATAACAAGTCCCATATCCGTCCGTAATGTGCCGAGAAGTACCCTACCCCACTGGCCAACTCATGTTCTGTAAGTTTGACTTGGAGGATGACTCGAGTTTTCTCTTGCGCCATACAATACTCGACAAGCCAAATGTGCACAATGCTCCCAGCTGGATGGGCACATTCCGAACTGTATTACAGATGGCGAAAAGTGTCAAGTAGTGATGATGATGACGAGGGCCGATTCGTCCACCCTTCCTGTGCGAAAGTAACAGAAACAAGACTATGAAAGACCGTTAGGCTGCGTGGCCGAGCGCTCAACCTGTTCCCTACGATCTGCGGCCGGACCGTGCACAACTCGTACTGTACTTGTATTAGTCGGTAGGGGAAGGCTACAGGGGTTACTTTCCCTGCGGCGGCGCGGAAATACCAGCAGGTCCTAGTGTTCCTCACAGTTTTCTATCAATCATCAATCGGGCTGTCTGTTGTTTTTCCTCATTTTGCTCCTTCTTCTTTCTTCCTGTTTTTTTTATATTTCTTTCCTCCTGCCTCTTTGCCGAGGTTCCAGCATTTTAGCCAACCAGAATCCATACATTGCATCCCGCTGGCAGGTGCAGATCCGTTCCTTTGATCATAGAGACAGAGAGTTTGACTGGAGACTCGGGGTACTTTGAACAGCGATCTCGTACTCTACCCGTAGCGCACTGGAGCTCTTTCATCGCCTGTCAAAGGGTCTGCATTTGCCGCCATACAAGCTTTCCTCCTTTCACGTCCTCGTCGATCTGACACGGCAAGTCCGAGCCACGGCGGTGCACGATCTGAACCCCACGCCCACCTCTTGAATCCGAGCATTGTTCTAGAACAGAAGTCGACTCGCCGAGGAACCGTCTGAAAACGTTTCGACGTTGGCTTCTTCTCACTCCCTGCTTTCTCAATACCTCAGACCTCCCTGCACTGCTTCTTGTGCGTTTCAACGCGCATACCTTCGCAGGGACTCGACTCCACCGACCTCGACGCCGCCACCCATTGCTACCTGAAAGAGACGGGATTGACACTGCCAGTCACACATTGTTGCGAGTCGGTCGCAGATTTTGTTCCTCGCACTCCGACTGTGTTGCGCCTGGCTGTACGAGTTGCGCAACAAGCAGTCCTCGAATTGGTGTGGCGCATTCATCTTGCCATGACGACTGTTGAGCAGCCATCTCGCCATATCCATTTTACTCCCGATCACTCAGCCCAAGCCTCGAACAGAGCAGTCCCGCTTCTAACAACAAGTGCCCCGGAATCTGACGCTTCTCCTGATCCAATGGACACCGGCTCTGACAATCCTGTTCGCGATTCCCAAGATATTAGCCCGAGAGGCGACAAGCAAAACATGCAATCTGGGAACTTGGTCGAGCCGGAAAACCAATCCGCTCAGCGCAATGGAGCCATCGGTCAACATGCGGTCGGTGCAGCAGCAGCAGCGCAGCAGCCCAAGTCCGTCAGCGCTGCATTTATTCATAAATTATACAGGTAATGATTTTTCGAATTGTTGTGCATAGCTTCACGGACGACTAACGCTGCGTGCAGCATGCTTGAGGATCAGAGCATACAGCATTTGATATCATGGTCCAGTACCAATGAGAGTTTCGTCATGTCACCTTCAACCGAGTTCTCAAAGGTTCTTGCGTAAGTCCAATGTGGCCTCCAAGGCAATCTCGACGGCAGTCTGATCATATCTCAGATCTTATTTCAAGCATACAAATATTTCATCCTTTGTCCGTCAATTGAACATGTACGGTTTTCACAAAGGTAAGAATTCTCGCATTTGTCGTCCAGCGCAGCGCTAACGAAGACCTCAACAGTCAGCGATGTTTTTCATACCGGATCACCAGATTCGCCTTTATGGGAGTTCAAACATGGCGCCAACAACTTCAGGAGAGGCGACTTGAATGGATTGAGAGACATAAAGCGTCGAGCTTCCAGACACACCTTGATACATCGCGACTCTTTTTCAAACCCTACTCCGAAGATGACACTGCAACCACCGCCTCCACCACCACCTGGTGCGCCAATGGAACCACCAATGTCAGACCCGGTGGAAGGTCGCCTCAGCATGCTAGAGTATAATCTTCAGGATGTTTTTGGAAGGTTGGCCAGATCGGAGGATGCTTATGCCAACCTGAGTGCAAAATGTCAAATGTTGTCGGAAGGGTTGGCCAGATGTCACCACGTAAGTTTTGAGCAAGCTTGTTTTAAAGCAGCTACTGACTCCAGCCTAGTGGAGTGGCGAGTTGTCGTCACAACTTCTTGGAATGGTACCAGATCCGGAAACGCCCATCCACAGAGACATCTTAGCCTTGCGCGCGGAGATCAATCGAACCGCTGATATTTTGAGGAGTCATGATGCTCCGCATGAAATTCTCCAACCTACTCGTCCTCCCTTTATGACAGCGCCTTCTTATGAGCATGGAGGAGGTCCTGTATCGCCACGCCAGCAAGCAATAGATGCTTCACGCAGGCCCTCATTGCAGCCAAATTCGCGTACATCATCTTTCAGGACACCCATGCCTCCCCACATGACGGCATCGCCTCGCAGATTTGGTTCAAT
Organism: Aureobasidium sp. P6; assembly: GCA_003992365.1. Taxonomy (NCBI): domain Eukaryota; kingdom Fungi; phylum Ascomycota; class Dothideomycetes; order Dothideales; family Saccotheciaceae; genus Aureobasidium; species Aureobasidium sp. P6. Next base: position 213,475 of record RZIQ01000021.1, read on the forward strand.
GAGTGGACCCTCTGGTCCACCATCACCTTCGTCGAGGCAGCCTGCACCGCCACCACCACCTCCACCACCGACCTACACAACTCTCCCACCTCCGCCTGCACCTGCAATTCAGGCACCTTTGCAACATCGCCCGGCATCACCTCCTATGAATCTTTCTCGTCGTCACACCTCTGCTGACATCAGACTGCAAGGATGGAATGGCCCGCCTCATGCGATTCCCCCACCTCCACCTCCTCCTGCGCATGGGGGTTCTCCATTTACAACAGGGGGCCAGAACTCTGGACAATGGCCATCCTCACCTTTCCGCTCAGGAAATAACGAAGGTCAACAAATCAGAGACACTTTGGCGCAATATGAATTGCCACGCGCAACATCTCGGCTTGGGTCTCGGCAAACGACACCACCTGATCAAGGACCTCCATCATACGCCAATACCAGTAGCGAGGCAGGATGGCAGTTGGCAGGACCAAAATTCCCATTCAAGGGTGTTGACACTTCAGCACCCGGAACTCGTCGAAGCAGTATGGCCAGCAATGTGCATTCACTGCTCAATCCCACAGCGGAATCGAACAATGAACGCGAGGGCGACGATGGACCCGACGACAGGAAGCGCAAAAGACTAGCATAAGAATTGAGATTGGAGCAATCCGTACATTGCGTGTTTTTAGTAGAACAAAACATTGTTCGATTTGTAGAGGTATAAATTGACCATGTCCGACTTTCGAGTCATGCTACCCGGTTGTTATCAGGTGCTTGTGATGGAGAGTTGTTGATAATCAATGTGTCGCGTGTTTGAACAAAAAAGGGCCGAGTCATGAAGCGTTCGGTGCCGCCCGTCGAGTCCCTGGCAGGCCTGGCCTCGGCTGCGGGCAGCAATGGAGATGGGGCTGGAAAAATAAAAATTATTGCTGGAGCAGCAACAGCCTCTTGCTGGTCGCATATTATCCATACTTTTTCCCTCGCACCCTAGAATTGTTCGCATAACGCAACCGACGGTCAAGATGGTGCAAAAAGTCTATGTCACGTACAACGATGTGCGACGCCCCAAGTAGCGCTATATCGCATGGTGGTTGTAAATGGCTCGACTGACATTTGACAGGTACACAAGCTCTGCCAGAACTCTGCCGAGCGCATCTTGAGCGACTGCAAGCCCAACCTCATCATCGCCATCGGTGGTGGTGGCTACGTGCCTGCGCGCATCCTGCGTTCGTTCCTCAAGAAGCCCGGCAGCCCCAACATTCCCATCCAGGCCATCGGTCTCTCGCTGTACGAGACGCTAGGCACCGACACGCCCGAGGAGGTCCCCGGCACAAAGGTCACCCGCACACAATGGCTGGACCTGTCTTCGCTCGAGATGGCCAACCTGATCGGCAAGAACATTCTCATCGTCGACGAGGTCGATGACACCCGCACTACTCTCGAGTATGCCGTGCGCGAGCTGCAAAAGGACGTCGACATTGCTACCGAGAAGCTCGGCCGTACCGCCGAAAAGACCACCTTCTCCATCTTTGTCCTGCACAACAAGGACAAGACCAAGAGGGGTACATTGCCAGAGGACATGGTCAAGTCCGACCACTACGTTGCTGCAGTCACACTTCCTGATGTTTGGATCTGCTATCCCTGGGAAGCACAGTACGCCATTCTTTTTTCCTCCAACTTGTCCCATCCAGCTACTAACCCACATGCGCAGGGACATTGACGAGCACGATCGCTTCGCTGCTGAGCAGGCCAAGCAACAATAGATCTTCACGAACGAAAACCGGTGGATGGGGCAAAAAATATTACGGCGTTTTGGGTAGACCCTGTCAAGTTCATGAATACAACATCCACGATTTCCAAATCATACAAAAGTTGCATCATTCGCTCCGAGTCCGAGTCTCGCCTAGTAATGATATGTCGTTTTGCTGATGGAGCAACCCTGGTTTCAAGGCCCGACTCGCATTCAATGATGAAGATATGCTTGTTCGACTTGAAACAAGTCATCTGTTCACGGCAAATTCTACTTCTTCATCTTCGTGGGGCCTAGGCTTCGAATTTGTGGTGTCGCTGGTTAGATACACGAACGACCATTTCAAGACATTCAATTGTGTGAGTCATGCGTATCTTACATGGCGAACTGGTTCAGAAAAAACTCCCCCAACCCGTTCTTGGAACTGGTGGGGCTTTCAAGTCAGAGAGCTGTGTGAGACTCTGATGACTCTCATCATGAGCCAACTCGGCCTGTTCAATCCGATACAGAATCACAGGATAAGTAAGTGATACCACCACAACGAGCTCTATCTTGAGAATAAACCGGAGATCAGCCGCCGACATGGCAAGTCCAAAGCTTGCTTTCCAAGTTTCGCACCCTGTTTGCTGACTGGTGACGACAACGCAACAACAATTGCTGCCTTTTTCTGAGCGCGTACCTACAGTATATACCTCTCTCTACAAAACATACCACAACACCATATCAAAAACCCTATCTGCCAGCAAACATGATCTCCCAAATCCTTCTCATCATCCTCACCATCTTCATTCCTCCTCTTGGCGTCTTCTTGGTCGCTGGCTGTGGTGCTGACCTTTTGATCAACATTTGTTTGACCATCTTAGGGTTCGTGACCTTCCCAAACACTTGATTCAATTTTCCATCTTGTGTTGAGTAAAAGTACTGATCAAGATGTCCAGCTACTTCCCTGGCCACATTCATGCCTTTTACATCGAATACGTCTACTACAAAAGGCAGCAAGAGGGTGACGTGGGTGTCTACGACAACAGCAGAGCACCAGGCGTCTACAGCGATAACGTCCAGACCGGAGGTCGTGGCTATGGCACCATGCCTGCCCCGCCTGCTGGCGCTCAAGTGAACTAGGAGACTTTGACTCTAGTCTGCATGATGCGCAACGAATCTCGTTCGTGGAATGTTTGTAGGGCAGCAGCGGCATGAATGGATGCTTTCATAGATGTTTGTCTATCTACGTTACTGATACTCGTACCGGTAGCGTAATTTGAGGCCGTCAGGCCTAAGAAGAGAATATCAGACCTCTCATTAATTTTTCAGTCCGCTTTTGTTATCCCCATTGGTTTCTTGGTTCAAGCGGATTGTTGGACTTCTTGACCCCAAACAGCCGTCCGCCCTGTACAAAGCTCGTCACCCTATCAAACTACTACAGACTTTGGCTCTATAGGCATCAGTGACCTTGCTACTCAATTGCGGGTGATAGAAGTGAAATCCTGCGTCCACGTAAAATCGAAGGGTCTATCTATGAACTGTTCTAGTATGATCAGGAAATCATGCGCTGCACAGGACGAGCTTTCCAAAAGCATTGGCTCCAGTCTTTGGACTGCCATTAATCATTGCATAGAGGGCATATCCATCACAAATCAAAAAATACTTCAGGGTTCGAAATGTGAAAAGCAAACCCATTGTCGTATTCTCAACTTTTATCTCATCGCTTTGGAACTTCTCTTGTCCGAGCTTTTGGTCAATCTCGACTGCTGCAGTATAGCCCGAGATGATTGTCGATCCCGGCGATTCCGAACCATTTAGCATGTATCGACGGCGTGCCCATAAGCCGATCTCGCAGAATCTTGAGTCTAGACAGCATTCTACAGCGAACAAGCAAGGTCGGGCAATAGGGGGACAAATCAAAGAAGTTTTAGCTTACGGTCGTTTCCGTGAATTACGGGTCATCGAAATTTCTCACGTGATCCTGGAACAAGCTAGCCGTATGAAGAGGACTCCAGTTCTCGGTGCTTATTCATACGACACAAGATTTATCGTTCAAGAAACACCAATCTGATAGATAGATTGTGACATTGAGGCTGACAGTCCTTGATCATGAGCTCTAAAAGACAATTGCTACGTTGGCCGATTATGACTGCATACATATCCTCCAAACAGCTAGTCGTGTTCCGACTATACAGTATTGTATGTCGCATATTGGGGAATTGATAAGACAACAAGACGATGACCTAGGATTGGTGCATTGCTGTTCTCGGCATCCTTTTTACAGACACGACCCTTCGATCGAGCTGGTAGTGTTCTTGACATAGTTGCTCAACAATGATCCACCACAAATCAAGCCCCTGACGAAGGCTTGGGCAACCAGGTCTGCTCCTTTTGGCGCCGTGTGTGTGTGATCGTTGGGGAAGTAGCTGTCTACGGTAGACACGGGCAAAGGCTTGTACGCAGCATAGCTGTAGGCGTTGTGGTCAACATAGTCGACGCCTGCCTTTGTGGCCGCCGTCTTGGCCAGAGCGACGAAGCGAGCTGGGCTGGCAGTGAAGACGCCCGATTCATCTGGGTTGTTCGGCGTTTGACTGGAGATGATGACATGAGCGCCCTTGGCTACATAGCTTTTGGCTGCTTGCTCGAGGTAGTATGGGAAGGTGTGGACAGTCTCGGTGGAGCCACTGTTGGGTTGAGTCAGTCAGTACTATTTGCACTCTGGGGCTGGAGACGGTGCTCACTTGTAGGTATACTGGCAGGTTTCGGTACCAGTACCAGGGCAGTCGGAGCGTCCATTATCGGGATTACTAGTTCCGTCATTGTGGCCGAACTCGATGATTACAAAGTCTCCCTTCTTCACGAGGGTGCCGATCTCATCAAAACGGCCTTCGCGAGTGAAGCTGCGAGCGGAGCGCCCAGCAAATGCTTTGTTGATGACAGGGATCTTCATGGAGTAGTGCAAGTATTGGCCCCAGCCTGTGATACATGAATTAGTACGGTACTTTTCATGACCCGCAAGTCCTGTCAGGCAGGTAGCAAGGAGAGTCGACTTGCCTTCAGTGCCCTTGCCACCACCTCCGGGAGCCGTGGTCGAGTCTCCGGCGAGGTACACTGTCTGACTAGCGACCTGGCCTATGAAGGCTAGAGCCAGAGGAACGATTGTCTTGAGCATGGTTCTGTGTTGAGAGAGGTTGATGAAAGCTTGTGAAACGGTGTGAGTGTAGACACAAAATCGAGTAGTAATGAGAGTCGTCCTTTATGTTTATAGCAACTCTGCTTCTCCCTTCTCCTCATGTGTCACCGTAAAAGTCGGTCTCCTCGTATTAATGAGCACCGAAATACCTCTGACAGACTACCAGAGTCAATTAGAGAGGGCTTCTAGCGACATCCGTACTAGACATCACTAATAGATCAGCCAAGCAAGGCCCGGGTGTGCTGATTGATGGAACATTCACAGCAGAGAGCACCTGGCTCTTGATGGGCTTTGTCAGGGCTGGAAAATATGCAACGTGAGACAGTGCTCCAAGTATGATCGGCACCAGAGATATAAGCGAGGAGCAAAGTGCCACGGGGAAGCATGCGGAGACAGTCTGATCTACCCGCCGGGGGATCATGACGATCTGTGAGCCGGTGGGTTTGCGAAGATGGCACTCGCTCGATCTTTGCCCGAGAAAGAGGTCATCTTTTGGTGTGTATGTATTGAGAACCTAAAGACTCGAGCTGATGGGAGTTGTTGCGGTTTGTCCGCTGGGGGCCTCATCGATGGGCTCAGAGAAGCTAGACTACTCATACTCGAGTGACAAGTTGGCAAACCCAGTGGGTTGAGACTTGGTTGGCGATACATCCAGGCATCATACGCATCCGAGAAGACTCTTAAGACATCGCCAGTGCATAGCCATGCAGTGTCAAAGTCATCACAGGCGAGGTCGAGTAAGAAAGGTCTGCTAATTGGAAAGTGTTAAACAAGTTTGACCGGGCAAAAGGGAATTCGGTGATATTAGGAGAGAACAGCAGCTAAATCCGACTGCCCCGCATGCTCGGAACATTAGGGTGGTCCGCAAGGAAGAGCGAGCCGCCAACAGCACGCTGGATGAGAAGTGGTGCAGTGTAACAGACTCTGTCCTATCCCTCAAATACGCCGGATCTGGAAAGTTCGCAGCCGACATGACTTGCTTATTGGACCTCTCGCATGAGCTACTTCAAGAGATACTGGGCGAAGTCGATGGACCGGATCTTGCGGCATTAAGTGCGACATGTCGTGCTTTCAACTCGTTCGTGAAGGGCAATAGGATTCTCTGCAAGAGTGTATACCTCCGATGCTGGGTCGGTAAAGTAGATTGTCTCAAAGTTGGTGTGGCACTGACATTGAAGCTTCACAGGACCATCCGGCTGAGGCTGATCCATGCTGGGAAACGTCCGTTCGCAATATCGTCGCCTTGAAGAAAGTCCTCGAGAGTGACGACATCGAGACGAAGGTACGAGCACTCGAAGTGACTGCCTGGGCGAGACGTTGACATGATATTGATGAACATCAGCGTGAAGCTTTTGAGTGGGCGGCACCATTGATTGCACCACTCTTGTCAGTCAAGAGCTGTCAAAAAAACGTACCTTTCCTAGCCGACCTATTCCAATCACAGGAAAACATCGACAGCTTCCTCGCCTCATCTTCGCTCTTTGAACATGCCGGAAATCTGACACAGCAACCCGCTGCCACTCCAGAGCTGCGTCAGCTCGCCGCTAAATTGCACTGTCTATACGGAGTCCCCATCGACTGCCAAATCCCACCATTGCCCCTGCATGAAGACAGCGACGACAACTCTCCATCCCCATCGTACTCTGCCTTGTGGTATCCTGATTCAGCAGGCGAGAGCGTCCAGATTCCGACCAACAACTATGCTCGTGCTGTAGTTTACGATCTGCGACGATACACAGAAGAGAGTCTCTGGGGACCATTCCAGAGTGACGGAAGCCAGAACGTCGATTGGGAAAAGGTGGAAGCCATCATGGTAGTCCTGGGATACAACATGCGCCTCTTCAACAGAAGAGCTCCACATGTCTTTGACCCGATATGGGAAAAGCCTTTCAATGGAGCTTCGCCATACTCCTATGTTACTGCTCCTCCAAAAGGTCTGCTTCGAGAACTGAGTCCACCTGGAGATCTGGACATGCAGGATCCATATGGCATCACAGGAGAGTGGATGAGAGTCGTCTGCTTCCTGGACTACCACGATTTGTTCGCCTTCAACTTCCTACACAGCGTTCCTGCAGATCAACCTCGAGATCCAATCAACACTCGCGAAGCAATTAGGATTATTCGCCTCCATCTTCGCGTATCGGCAATCGAACCTCCAGGTCCAGAAGACGGTCAAGATTATCCCGTTGTTTCGTTCACTGGTACAAGCTGGAGCTTACATGCAAGCTGGGATGCGAATGCAAACTCACAAATCAGAGGTATGTCAAAGCGAACGCTTATTCAGTATTCGATCGGCTGACGTGTTGAAGGTGTGGTCCGGCAAACACCAGAAGGTGAGATTCGATGGACCACATTCTCGATCTTCCATAGGTACGTGATTCGAGCATTTGTTGAACTTTATATCTTAAACGGATCATCTTTGCTTCGTCAACCGTCCGGTGTGGTCTAACGGCTAGGATTTCTCGCTTTCACCGAGGAGGTCGGGGTTCGATTCCCCGCACCGGAATCTTTCTTTTGCTTTTTTCTGCATCCTCTCACAGCTAAACTTCACCTCGCTGATAGTACATCGGGTCTTTTCCCCCCTGCTTTTTGCACTCAGCTTTTTTGTTTTTTTCCAAGTTGATACATGTGTCATCAAGCTGACACCTCGTCAATAGTGAAGAACGATGGCGAAGTGAGGGCGTCCAGATTGGCGGCGTTCGCTCAGGCAGGGGAGTATTGGGCAATTGGTTCGACAAAGACTTTGACCGCCATGGCCCCGCCGGTCCTACAGCTTTCTGGAAAGTGTCAGACTATATCGAGGACAAACATGCTGGAGAGAGTGCACCTGATGATGCATCGCTTGGAGACGATGATTCGGATGGCGATACCGAGTACATGAGTGACTGAAGAGTTCTGTATTCTGGTATTGGGGCTTGATTGTTAGGAGTGTGATGTGATGTGGCTCGAACTCTGGCTTTATGACATGTTAAGAGATGGGACTACAGGACGAGGCAGGCTTGAGCATGGTTGACGTGTTTCCTTCGACTATATAAGAACGTTATCGATCATTCCCTCAAAGATTTCTTCTCTGGACACTCTTGAGCACTGTATCCAGATGAGCGCCGATGGGTCCTGCTTCTTCGAAAGCATTGCAGATCAACTCTTTGTAATCGTTCCATCATTCTAGAACATCAGCCGAAGTGGAAGATTCGGATCGTATCCTGATTGCTACCGAGATCCTTGAATTCGATCGAAAAACGCGAGCAGCCGCCGGTGTTGACAAGCTGGGTCTATGATTGGTATTGTTTTTGATGAATCAATCTAGACATGTGCCAACCAGCAATGAAACGCTGGACAAACTAGGGCCTGAACAATGAGACCGCGGGGCACGTGGATCGATTTCTGTTGGCTAATGCTGTACAAAATCTCTCAGACAGAGAACAACCCGTCCAACCTTGAATCAGCCTTGACCAGCTCCGTAACTTCTCTGTCGAGTTCGCCAACACCTGCTTGCAAAGATTCTCCGAGCATCTTTACCGCGACTTTGCACTCCTTGATAACCTCTTCATACTTGTCGACCCCTGGTCCCTCCTCTTGCAACCTTATGTACGGAACTGCGAGACATTTCAGCACCTCCGTCTTATGAACTTGCATTCGTGGCCATGCATTGAGAATGACGGCTTGCAATGCTTTGACGGCTGAGAGCAAAAGCGGTGGTGAGGCAGTGACAAATGGGTGTGTAAGGATGGAAGAGAGCATGGGCAGAACAAAGGGAAGATGTTTGATAGAATCCAAGCCTAAGGACTGGAGTATGACAGCTAGATTTTGGGTTGTGACAGTGGTAATCTTGGCATGTTCGGGGCAGTAGGTGAAGGTCATCAAAACACCTTTGCGAATCAGAGTGTCCAGCAACCTGATACGTCGAGGTGGTCTCTGAGATTGGGGACTCGTGGGGGAAATGTTCAAAGCAACCGAGAGCGATATAAGAGCCGGATAAGCTACGGTGAGTAGACGAGCGCTTTCATCTTCGGGTGTCAAGGTGGGCAAGTACCCCAGACATGGCAGTAGGGCCTCTTCGAAGACGTCGCCTAGACCAGTACGTTTCAAAAGAGACGGCGGAGTTTTGTCCAGTAATAACTTCAGCATTTCGCAGCCTTGAGCTTTGTATTCCGTGTCGACATCGTCGAGAATGCTGAGTAACGGCGGCACTATTGCGTGCCAATTTCTTTCCACCAAGCCAGTATCCGCAGCCGATATGACCCATCGAAGCAGATCTAGCGCATAACTATCTCTCGTCTTCCAGGGTCTTTCGTCGTGGGATCGCTCGAATTTTCTGGGCAGAACGGTGGTTTGCACCTTACGCCCTTGACTTGTTACCTGCTGCGTTTGTGTCTTTGCAAACAGCGGGCGAATGGTAAGCTGGAGAAAATATGTCATCAGATCTGCTGTGAGCTCACCAGGAGTTGGATTTTGGTCTTTGGCTTGGCGGACTTGTTCGATGGCTTCAGTGGTGTCCTTCTGGCCTGGGTTGCGAAGCTGCCAACGCATGACCACGTCCAGAGCATCCTTCATCCACGGTCCAGTTGGCACGCCGAGAGCCTTTGTCAAGGCTTTGCCATCGAGGATAGGCTTGAGGTTATATACCTCGAGAAGGTCGAGTTGCTTGACATATTCAAGGAATTTTGAGAACGCAGAAAGATGAGCTGAGAGTGTTAGTATTCAGGGGTGACGAGTATATTTCAAGGCGCCAACTCACATTGAGATGCAGAAGGGTCATCAGCGACGTTGACGAGCAGGGCGAAAACTGTTTGAGATCTCCATGTAGCACCCCAGCGGCGGATAGCCATGCCTAGATCCTCGCGTGCTGGACGCTTTCGGCCATTGGTGTCGCTCACCATCATGGAGATCTCAGCATGATTCTTGATCGAGTTGGTGATGACGTTGCACACGTTGTTCGTAGCTTTGATCCCTTCACGAGCAACAGTAGTAGCCACAGGAGGTGGTGGCTTCTTACCCTCGACTGCTGGAGGGGAAGGAGCGTCTCTGTAAGGGACAATTGCCGACAACAACCAGATGAGATATCTTTCTTCGGCATCACGAACCAGCATATCGCTGGTCTCAGAGTCGAGAACTGTCTTTACAAAGTTGACGACAATGCTCCAGTTTTCAGTATCTGGCGTGTAAGCCTGGTCTTGATTTTGAGCGGGATCAGAGAAGATGGTGGAGTAAAGTGTGAGACGATCGATCAAGTTCAGAGCCATGAGGGGATCAGGTCCTCTGAGCATCTTTTCCAGTTCTACACCGACTCTTTCGCGGCTGATTTTTGCTTGGAGGGCACTCTTGATCTCGGCATCTTTCATCCACTTTTCAGCTTGGTCTTCGATGATGTAGTTCAATCGACTGGCAAATCTGATCAATCTCAAAACACGCAGAGGATCGTCTTTGAAAGTCTGATAAGGCTCGAGCGGAGTTCGGATGATTTTGCCAGCCATGTCGTTGTGACCTTTGCCTGTGAAGTCCTCAATCTGGCGAGTGTTGAGATTGAAGAACATGGCGTTGACGGTGGCATCACGTCTAAGAGCGTCCTCTTCAGGAGTGCCGAACTCCATTTGAGGGTTTCTGCTGTCTTCAGTGTACGTCTCCTTACGCAGGTTGACCAGATCGATGTCCAGACCCATGATTTTTGTTGTGACGGTTTCCAGGTGTTTCGACTTTTCCGGGTTCGCTTCAATCTTGTGCAGTCCACCGACCATCTTAGTCTTGCCAGACTCGGCCTTTTTTGATTGCGATTCGTTAGTAGCAACACCTTCTAGACCATACTTTTCGGGGTTTCCAGGAATCTCGAGATACTCCTTCAATCTCAAACCGAATTGAAAGCCGGTCATTTTGTTGATGGCCACGTCGATGTCATGGCTTTCGACACCAAGAAGCTTGTCGCGGACCCAGCCGCCTGTGAATCTCAAGACGAGAGGCTGGTTTGCGAGCTCGTGTGGAAGAACAACCTGACTTTCAGAAGAGTTTGTTGGAGCATTGTCGATGTAATTGGCAACATCGATTAGCAGAGTGCGCAAATTCTCCTCAACTTCTGTAAGATGCAAGGCTGAGAAACTTGTCGACATGTTGGCGGTAGTGAAAGCAAGATTGGAGGATAGTCTTGGACGCTTGGTGGGCTCTTGTACAGGCTCAGGCGACTGTCTTGTACGGAGCAAAGCAGGAGACATGCACTCAATTGTGATACATGGAAGCAGAGATGATCTCGGGTGTGAAGAGCTTGATGAGACGAGTCGAGTGGGGAAGTTGATGGACAGTCGGCGGGATAGACGGAGCATCAATGTCGGGTCAAGAAGATTGTTCAGTTTTGGCTAGTTGGCATGCTGGGTGTTGGGAGTGGTTGATGTGGTGCATGGCTGCACTCATTTTTCGAGCTCGGCAAAGCTTCCGCAAGCAGAAGGCGCAACAGGCATGGCTTCTCGATGCAGAAGCACCTTCTTCCTGAGCGTCCTTGTATGCCATCGACAGTCACTGCGACACATGACGTCGACCCCCAGCGAGGCGGACGTGCAGTCACCGCTCCAGAGCGACTCGGAATCGACCACTCCCAGGCCTCGCCCTCCCAATGCCTCGCTCACTAGCCTGTTTGCCTCGACCTCCGCCGCCCAACACTCGCCCGGCGCCTCGGGTCCTTCGACCCCCCCGGCCGGCCTGGTCAATGCCTCTGTCTTCTCCCCCCCGCCGACGAGACTCGCCAATCCCTTGAACTCGCCCTCGACTGCCGCTCAGCCTGACGAAGCACGCCAACTGCTTCTACGCGCATTTGCCCCTCGTGTATGCGTCCTCGCCTCGGATGATTGTCAAGAGTTGTTGCGCCACAAGGGCATCCATGGTGGCTTGTTGGAACTGCTGCGTCCCTTTGGGGAGCATGTAGCCGGAAGAGTCGTCGTTAGGGATAGCACCGGCGCAAGTCGGCCATGGGATGATTTTGGCATCAGCTTTAGCGGTGTATCCGACGGCCTCGAGTCTCCACGCTTGCATCCCAATCCGACCGACTTGGCCGAGTATCGCCCTGCTCGCTTGCGCACTGGAGGCCATGTCGATCAGATCGATGAGCTCGTTGCCCGTCATCTACAGCACGCTCAGGACCAACCCCCTTCTGCTGATTACTTCTCTGGCCCTGAAACAAGACAGCACCCATCACGTCTCACTCCCTTCTACACCTTGTACCTTCGCCGACTTCTCTCGGGAATCCCCGTCTCTCCTCACGAAACCTTTTCTCACCCCGTAGCTCTTGTAATAGCCATCAGCTCTCGTAATCCTGCTCCCATAGACGAGCTCCGCTCCCTGTACGCCAGCTCAAACACAGGCCAGCATAGACCTCCACCTTGGGTCAATAACGAGTTTTTACGATATTATGTCCTAATTCACGATGAAGATCACGACGACATCACAAAGTCTACTGCTCTATATGAACAAATGAAGCGCCATTTCGGTCTGCATTGCCACTTACTGCGTCTACGTAGCAATGAGTGTCTCCCCTCGGACGATGACAGTATGACGCTACCTGTTTGCGAATGGTTGTCTGCCGGCGAGGAGCTGGGTGAGATTACGAATAGAGGTTAGTCGATCATCTGCTAGCTGCTGCTGCTCCAACAAACTAACTTTGTCTCCAGAAAGCTCAGAGGCCGACGATGACCCCACACCCTACATTTTCGAGTCTGATGCTGCCGCCATCCGTGCATTCGTGCGGGAGATGGTCACGCAATCAATAGTGCCAGGCATGGAGCGTCTATCGGCCTTGTGGAACAATGAAGTGGCCTCACGGCGACGAGGCATTGCAGGAAAGATTGGTCTCGTGTCAAAACGCTTCACTTTCGGGTTTTCCTCCAGAGGCTCATCTGGTGGCATCGGTGGATCTAACAGTAACTACGATGCCTTACAAGGCTTTTATAAGCCCGACACACCGGAAGCCGTACTGCGGAAATTGGCAGATTACGCCTTCATGTTACGAGACTTCAAATTGGCGCAAAGTACATACGACCTACTTTGCACAGACTACAAAAACGACAAGGCGTGGAAGCATTACGCAGGTGCAAACGAGATGGCTGCCCTCACAGCTCTTTTATCCGCTCCGAGCGTGTCTTCGAAGACTCGTGTCGACTCCATCGACCAATTGCTCGAAACTGCATATTATTCTTACTTGACTCGCTGTTCCGCACCATACTCCGCCTTGCGCACCTTGATTGTGGCCACCGAGTTACTCCGTCTTCGCGGCGGCTCGGCTCTCGACGACTCGGCTCGTTGGGCAATCAGGATCCTCGAGGACAGATTAGTAGGCCAGACAGGGCACGCACTGTTGCTTGAACGCATAGCGTCGTGCTACTCGTCCCGCCGCGGCCACGGAACCCTAAAGTCAGGCTCAAGATTCAGAAAAGCGGCCTTCTTCCACGTCCTCGCAACAGAAAGCTGGCTCAAACTCGACAAGACGCGGCAGGCGGACCGAAATCTTTCACTCGCAACAGAGATTTATGAATCTTCGCGGCCACCTGCACAAGAAGAACAAGAGATTTGTTTTGAACAGATGGACAGTTTTTTGGGACAGCTGCGACAAGATGTCACCGTGAGCAGACCGGCTACTCGAGATGACCAACAGGACGCAAAAGAGGAACAGGCTGATGTGGAGGCTATTCAAGAGACACCGAGCAGACATCGAAAAAGCCTCAGTACGGTGGGCACAATGGCGCCAACAGGAGTTTTGGATCCTCTGGGGGTGGCAGCAGTGCGTGCGCCGCATAGTCCTACTCTCGAACGTCCAGATCCTGCAAATGATGGCTTCGAGTAAAGACTTGTTAGACTTGACAGCCGGTGTTTTTTGCTTCTTGTTCTCTGTTTCTGGCATACGACAGCGTTTTTGATATCCCGGGGAGCGTGCATTCGACTGGCGTTGTTCCTGTTCTAGACTGTACGCGTTACAATTAGGCATAGTTGCTTTTTTCTTCTAAACTTTTCATACATCGATCCGAGATTCGGCTGCGTTCGATACCTGATAGTCTTTTGTTGTAGCAGCTAGATGCAAACACGAATCACAAGATACAGCCATTCTAGTTCCGAGTGTCCACGTGTTTTCTTATATTGTAAGAGTTCAAGACCAAATGGGGGAAATTTGATATTCACATCGTCTGACCTTAAAAGACTTTCGTCCCATGTAGTGTGCTATATACGACCAAGGATCCAAGGCGACCGACCTAAGGGATAGGATATCTCGACTTCTTGCTCTTGGTCGAGCCCTTCGGTTCGTCGTCGTCGCCTCCTCCCAACTGACTCAGCAGGTCCAGAACACCGCCTCCTCCTGAGCGAGCATTCTCCTTCTTCTCCTTGGTCTGCCTCTCCCTCTCCTTTTCCTCTTCCTCGGCCTTCAGTGCTCGTTCTCTGGCTTCCATCAATGCTCTCTCCTGTGCTTCGTAATAAGCCGAATGAGGCGCTGCGGCGCTGTTGTCACGTTCGTCATCCGAGTCGTCGAATTCGGACGTCTCGGCGCCAGAATCCGTGACTGCGCGCAACTGAGGGGACTGTAATTGAGCACGAGATGGAGATCGCAGGGTCTCGGGACTCTCGCTGCGGTTGCTTCCGAAACTGCCACTGCGTCCGCTGCGACCACTACGGCGACTGACATCTGAGCGGGCGGAGGTCACGCGACTAAGGGGCTCTCCGTCTGATGCGATCTGGTCTGGACGATATCCAATGGCCTCGGCGACCATCCGGGCTTCTTCCTCTGCGTCACGTTTCTCCAGTTCTGTCAAGGCGCCCAGGCCGTCGCCAGGCATGATACTGAGGCGATGTAGGGGATCCAGGGTATAGCCTGCATCGTTGGTGGCGGTGTTGTCGCTCTTGTCGAGGATATCACGGTATCCACGGCGAGTGGGGTCCTGAAGCCTCTTGCGCTTCTTCTTGTCGCGCTTGGATGAGGGACGTACGACGATGACAGGGACGGGCGAATGTTGGAGGCAGTACTTTGACACGGAACCGGGCAACAAGCCTTGGAACCCTCCCAGAGATCGACCTCTGGTACCGACGACGAGGATTGCTGGCTCGTAGATTCTTATCTGAAGTTGAGGTCAGTCGCCAAGAAGCAGCAGCCGGTGTGTAAGATGGACATACCATGCGCTGAATCGTGTCCTGCACTTTGCCGATCGAGAACTCGAGGATGATGTTGATAGCCTTGTCTTCGGTGTTCTTCTCCTCGATGCGTTCGAGCATGCGGGTGGCCTCTTTGCGGTAACTGCGTTCTCTGCCACCCCTGTCGCTCCCGCCACCGGCCCATTTGGCTGCTTCTTTGCTGTCCTTCTCTACCACTCTCAAACAGACGACTTCGTCGCCGTCGTCAACCAGTTCGTCGATCAGCCATTCCAGAGCAGTGTCGGAATAATCGTTGGTGTCTGTGCCGCAGAGAAAGGTACGCGAGCGCTTGGTGTATTCATACTCGCGGTGCTTGCGACTCAGGGTGAGGGAGAAGTCGGAAGCGTCGCGATTGTCAAACGTGTCGAAACTGACGCGAGGCTTGAACTGACTGTCACGGGAGTGTCAGGGCTCGTGGAAAGGCATAGGATGTTCAGCTACTCACGTGGGCGGTGGAGGGCTACTCAGTCGCCGGGTGACGGAGCTCTCCTTGATGGGTATGGGTCTACGACTGCGGCTACGGCTGGCTTCGGGTGGACCGGCGACTTTGACATTGGGCATGAACTGGACAGAAGCTCGACGAGCGGGGTTGGTGTCGTCGGAACTGTGGAACCGGATGGGCAAGGGACGGGGCTTGTCGGCAGTGGCATAAGCATTTCCTCCGAACGCCAGCGATTGCGAAGGGATGTCTGATGTTGCGCCTCCAGGGGCATTCTGCGTGAGCGCAGTCCTGGGTGACTGGACGGGCGACGATTCCATGACGGCGTGGGCGAGAGTCACGGAAGACAAGCAGCGCTGTATTTTAAAGATTGTGGATCAAAGCAGCGACGGACAAACAGCAGTCGTCTCGGCGACGCTCTGCGATGTGCGATACGAGTGAAGACAAGGATTGGATGGCCTGGCCGCCTCTGGCAAAGAAGGTCGGTCGCTGACTACCTGATCGAATGATGCCGTGATGCGGCCAAGCTTTTGAGGGCTTGTCCATGTCGGTTGTTCAGGACCTCCTTCGCAAACGACCACAAATGTTCGGGCAGACACGGCGTCATGCTATGTATTCCATCCTGCTACTCGCCATGCACACTGCATATCTCCATCTGCAAAGAACGTCTTGATGCTTGCACGTGTCTCGTTGTTTCGTCGCCTGTTGTGATTGACAGTCGCCATGTGGGGGAGCGGAACGTGCTGCTCATCTGATTTCACATGCGGCCGGCATCCTGCAGCAGTCTCCGAAACTCTGACTCGCCAACACATTGCACCATCAGCCATCCCGCTATACAGCTTGCACATCGGCTGTCCCTCATTCTTTACTCTGATTGCCTTCAACGTCATGGACAAGCTGCTTCGTTGAGGTGCTCATGGCTCGGCATCTGGCGACCTTGATGGTGCATTGGGCCGTGTCGCTTTGGGTGTGTGCTTCTTTCTGTTGTTACGAGTAGAACTTGTCGCTTTTGGGCCTTCTTCTTCTTCTTCCATATCACCATGCATATCAGGGAGGTGTCAGACATACCAGATTGGTTAGCAGAGTAGAATCGTGCATAGCATCGAGCTTGATGAATGGTGTTGAAAATCGCTGCAAAACAAGACATGCCTTCACACAGTCTCGATATAACGCTTGAACTCCCTAGAAGCACAACAATGTTAGCAACCATGTCCCAGGTCTCGGACAAAGCAACCTACCAATCTGTCACAGCTTCGTCCCAAAGTCTGAGCTCATGCTCACGCGTGCCAGCGAAATGGTCGACAAAATCATCGCCAAACACTTCTCTTGCAACGCTGTCCTTGCTCTTGAATCTCTCTGTCGCTTCTCTCAAACTCTTGGCCAATCTGATACCCTTGTCCGAGGCACCACCGACATCCTCGCCCTTGCCCAATGGTGGTATCGGAATTTCCAACTTCTTCTCTACACCTCTCCATCCAAGAGCGAGAATGGTTGCCAGTACGAGATAAGGGTTGGTGTCTGCACCGGGTACACGAACTTCAAAGCGAGTAGACTTTGCCGAGGCAGTGGGTGGTGCGATCAAGCGAATACTTGCCGCGCGGTGTTCTAAGCCCCAGCTTACTGTGACTGGTGCCCAGAAATTCTCAACTAGTCGTTTGTAACTGTTGATGGTAGGAGCAAAGATTGGCATGACGTCCGGAAGACCTTCAATCAGACCGGCCAGGAAATGGCGGCCCAGATCAGAGAGGTGCTTGATGTCTTCGTATGGCGCCGACGGGTCGGCTTCACTGCGTGCAAATAGGTTTTGGTTCGTTTTTGGGTCGCAAAGAGAGACGTGCATGTGTCCACTGTTTCCAGGTAGATTTTCGCGAGGTTTGGCCATGAAGCAAGGCGTAATGCCGAATTTACTGGCGATCGACTTGACGGTGAGCCTGGAGATGTATTAGCAGGAGTGAGAACAGCATGCAACGAATCACATACTTGAACAAGGCTGCTCTGTCTGCCATGCCTCTGATCTCACCAAACTCGAGAGCAGCCTCAAAGACACCAGGACCACTCTCGGTATGCCAACCCTCGATGTTGCATCTGAACTTTTCACAGGCATCGTAAACACCGTAGTAATAGTCTTGATTGTGGACGGGTCTGGAGACACTGTAGCCAAACATGCCTTCAGTCAGGGATGGCAGTGCGGACGGAGGATTCTCTTTGAGGAATTTGGCTGTGCTGGACGAATTGCGCTCCGAGGCGGTAGCATCTGAGGGCGATCTGAACTGGTAGAACTCGTACTCGGCTGTAACGCCACTGGAATCAGCTAATATATCACACAACGAATCACACGAGCATACCTCCTGCCATGGCACTCATGCCCTTTGCCTGGATTTTCTCCACAGCTCTTCCAAGGACGCTTCGCGGACAAGCCGAGACCGACTGTCCTTCAGGCTCGTAGAAGCTGACCAGGAAGAAGGGCACATTGTTCTCCCACGGGATCCTTCGGAAACTGGCGAGATCAACCTGTGCAGTCAAGTCTCTGTATCCGTTCTCCTTGTTGGAGATTTTGAGTTCCTTGAAGTATGTCTGGTCGTGCATATCCCAGCCAAAGATGACCGAGCAAAACCCGAAGCCTGACGATGCGATAGAGAGGAACTTCTTTTTGGAGACCAGCTTGCCTCTCAGGATACCGTCAATGTCGCATCCTGCAAGCTTGACGCTGCTGTCATTCTTCAGCAGCTCCGGCAGGTCTTCGAGCTTGAGAGCCGTGGGGTCGTCTGAGATGGTCATGTTGAGCTCGCCTTTCCACTTGTCTCAGAGTCTGCGGCTCTGGAGAGGTCGACGAGAAGGAGATAGGTCTTTGGTAAATTCAGTCGCAAGTCACGTACACACGCAACCTGGCCGAAGATAAGCGTCACAATATTGCGGGGCACCCTGCGTCCGCCGATCCTCGTGCACACTGCGTCTCATCAGATCCAGCTTCTCAGCCCGCCAGTTGGGTTCTGTCCATCTCACGTGCCGTGTTCCTCAAAGACAGAATATCGAATTGTGGCAGCATACCATATTTCAGGGCAGGTCACCTCTGGGAGAAGGAGTCTTGTCACTTCAGAGGTCTGATTACATCACATCATCCAGCTCAATCTTCCCCACACCAAACCACCAAACTCACCTCCATCATCACGTAAAACCAACCCGATCTCGGGCCGGTCGGCGGACTCACTGACCGCAACGATAACGAGTCATCCCTTGGCAGCTTGATGAAACACATGTTCAACTCCAGTTTCTTTTTGAACCAACATCAATCGCCTCTTGTGTTTGTCTTGCATTTGTCCACACCATCAAATCAAGGTTAGGAACGACCAGCGTGGTTGTACAAGATCAATGCTAATTGTGCTCAGAAATCCTGCTACAGCTCAAGCTTCAATCACCCAACCATTCAACAAGCCATATCTACAATCATGAGCGCCGAAGGTAGAGGTCGTCTCGCTGGCAAGAACGCCGTCATTACTGGTGCTGCTGGGTAAGTGCTATCCCATTTGTTGTCTTCATCACAGTGTCGATTCAAAATCGAAAGAGTCAGACACATACTGCCACCAACATATGCTACAGCTCAAAGGATAACATGAGCTATAACGTGGAACAAACAGCTGAAATCTAGTCCAGTGGTATCGGTCTTGAGACATCTATTCTCTTTGCCCGTGAGGGTGCTTCTGTTCTGATGTGCGACATCTCGGGCCCTGCTCTTGAAAAGGCCATTGCCAAGGTCAAGGAGATTGTCCCCAATGCTGCTGGCAAGATCGAGACCACCATCTGCGATGTTAGCAAGGAGTCTGATGTTGCTGCCACTGTCGAGAAGGTGGATCCGTGGGGTGGTCTGGATGTCATGTTCAACAACGCCGGTATCATGCACGCCGACGATGCAGGTATGTCGTCTAGTAAGTCATGTTGGCTCTCCTGAATCTCACAGTATTGTAGACGCCATCGACACCCCAGAGAAGATCTGGGACCTTACTCACAACATCAACGTCAAGGGTGTCTGGTTCGGCTCCAAGCACGCAGTGCAGGCACTGCGCAAGCACAACAAGACCAAGGGCTCGATCATCAACACGGCATCTGTGGTCGCATTGGTTGGAGCAGCAACGCCTCAGCTGGCCTACACCGCCAGCAAGGGTGCCGTTCTGGCAATGACCCGTGAACTTGCCATTGTTCACGCTCGCGAAGGCTTCAGATTCAACGCTTTGTGCCCGGCCCCTCTCAACACACCTCTTCTCCAGGACTGGTTGGGCGATGACAAGGCCAAGCGCCAGCGCCGTGAGATTCACTTCCCCACTGGACGTTTCGGTGAAGCCATCGAGCAGGCACACGCTGTCGTCTTCTTGGCCAGTGACGAGAGCAGCTTCGTCAACGGAACCGACTTTGTCGTTGATGGCGGTATGACCAAGGTATGTTTGGAACATGATGAGTTGTGTTTTGTCGCATTGGCTAATGTTTCGATAGGCATACGTCACTCCTGAGGGACCTCCGGCCCCAGCTCCTTCTAACCTTGCAAAGTAATTCATGAGTGGTTGGCGCACGGCTGGTTTGCATGGAGCAAAGTATGACTCGATGGTTTCTTGGTAACTAGCAAGGTTATACAGATTCATGAGATTTCGCATTAGACCAAGACTACATCTATCTTGCCGTCTGTGTTTCGGTCCAGCGGACCAGGCTGTATGGTGGGTGGGGTATTACCATTGATGGTCTACGATCTGACTTGATGTCGGTGAGATGTATGTGATGGAAAAGGGTTTGAGGATGAGGTGAGGGTGAAAGGCGGAACAAGAGAATTTAATGTTTAGACCTTCTTGGCCTTCTCGTAAGCACCCTTGGGGTCCTCGGCGATGGCCTTGAGCTCCCTGCCCTCCTGCTTACCAGCCTTCTCGAGCTCGGAAGGGATGGAATCACCCTTCTGGGCTTGTTGCCAGAGGAGAATACGGGTGACTTGTGTTGCGCCAACGCAGAAGAGGAGGAAGTTGACAGAAGCGAGGCTGTTCCGGGAGGGTTAGCGCTTGTTGCAGCGTTTTGATTGTGGCTCATACAAAAGGTTTCTGGGCTTGATGACAAAGCACCAACGAGTCCAGATCAAGCCGGTAGCCATGAGGGCACCGTTCTGGGAGAAGGAAAGCGATTCAACGGGACGAGCAAAGTCGGCGGCACCGGCGAGGACGAGACCCCACTTCATAATGGGGGCCCAGAAGTGGACAGTCTTGGGGCCGACGGGCGAGTTCCAAAGCTGTTGGATGCGCGACTGGTTTGGCGGAGGGTCGACATTGGTCTCGGCGGCGGATTGATAAGTACGTCTTTGTGCGGAGGGCTTGCCGGCGCGGACGGCCTGTTGGCGGAAGGCATTGAAGAAACGGAGACCAGCTCTGGACGACATGGCGACTGAAGAGGGAATTGAGAGGAGATGGGTGGTGTGAGAGAGTTGGAGCTGGCCTAGAGAGAAGTCGAGGCTGTCAGACCCGATGCCGGTATTAGCAGGCCGCCAGGTGCGGAGCAAGAGCGGAAGGCGCGCCTGTTTGCCCTGTTTGCGCGCCGTCGGTCACCAACACCGACACCCGCCCGTCGCCAAAGTCGACATTGGTCAATCGAACCCGCATTCGACTCAGTCCTAGACTCACACACAACCATGTCGCTCAAGCAATCATTCTCCAAGGCCCTCAAGGAGCTGCGCTTCCACCACTGCCAAACGTCGGAACACAGCGCCGCCGTCCGGTAACCCGCCATCTTTTCCGCCCCGACAATCAAACACTCTCTGACACCGGGACCGTAGCTCCTTCCTCTCCCAACAGTACCCTGCCATGAAGAAGGCCAACCCTCACACCCCCATCCTGATCCGCGAAGCCTTGGAAGTTGAGCCGAAAGTCTGGGCGAGATACGGTCAGCACTCGTGCAACAAAATCCACCACGCAACAAGTCCACTAATCACTGTCAACTAGACTTTGGCAAGGAGAAGAGCGCAAGTCTGAAGGGTACGACTAGACCAATACAGACATCTTGCAGCTACTGACGTGTCACCTTTACAGGTCTCGACAACAAGGCTATTGAGAGCAAGATTGCTGAGCTGGTCCAACAAGCTCAATAGATACCCCCTTCCAACTGTTTTCTTTCAGTTTTGCTGTATAAAATTTGCGACCGTATTTCACATCATTTTACCGACTTTGCCTCTTTTCACCCACAATCAACAGAACACCAGATGTCAAGATCTAATGAGACATCCCAAGAATAATACTGATTAATGGCATCTACAACCCATCGCAAGCTCTGACGGGATTAAGCTGCAGTATCGCCAACTTCTCCAAACCTGTACTGAGCCCAAGACATGCTTCCCTGAGGCAAAGTCCACAACTGCTTTCCGACATCGCTTCCAGCAGCTCCAGCCCCAATATGAACAGGCAACAAATGCTCGAATGACGGATGCGCTTTTCTCGCGTCGCTTCTTCCAAGTAACTCGGCCATTGCCTTCTGCCTGTTTTCTGGCTGGTTCCAAATGTCAGCATATGCTTTTGCAAAGTCAGCGAGGCAATCGCATACCTTTCTCTCAACCGCATCCTTCAACGCCGCGTCGAAGCTGACACTGTACGGCATAGGCGCCGGTCGCTGCATGGCCTGCCACATGTCTCTCAAGTTGTGGACCGCCATTCCGCTCACAATGATCACGATGCCCTCTTCTCGTAAATGCTGCACCGCTTCCCCGAGTTTGTAGTGCTGATTGGCGTCGTCGCTGTCAAAAAGGGAAACCTGCACCAAAGGCACATCTAGAGGATTGGTTTTCGGATCAAATGCGACGGTGAAAGGCGCAAAAACACCATGGTCAAGACCTCTCGACACTCCCGTAGCAGAAATGTTCGCTGTTTTGAGAGCAGACAAGACACGCGAAGAGACATCTTTGCTGCCGACATTCGGATACTTGACTTTGTAATAGTGATCCGGGAAGCCGTAGTAATCGTAGATCAAGTCCGTGAGCTCGGCTGTGTTGACCTGAATGCTGTTGGGACTAGCTTGCCAGTGTGCTGAGAAGACGACGACGGCCTTTGGCTTGACTTTCTGTGTGATTTCTCGGCCGATCTCTTGCAGTTTCTTGTAAGCCGGGTGGTCGTAGTCTTCCATGATATTAGGACCCCCATGAGAAATAAAATAGACTGGCGTGCGAGGCATCCTGGTCATGGAATACGGTCTTGATATTGCCTTGCTTGTAATGTTGGATAGTGCTGGAGTGATTCTGGTGACCGTCTGGACCCGGCGGAGCAGAGGAGCAGTCAGAGGAAACAAAGCGATAGCCAGGGCGATGCAGATGAGCGATGTTAGCATACCAATACGGAATTGTTGCATTGATGCTATCGCAAAGTGCTGCCTCAAGTCTTTTTATAAGTTGGACAGAAGCTTCTGGTCTAGATCTTTCTTGCTTATGATATTTCTCTCCTTTGCTGGTGGATTACGATATGCGGTTCCAATTCCGCTCTCGGAGACGCCCATGCTGACAAGCACAGCTCCGCCATGTTCGTTTCCGAAGTCCAGCAGTTGATACAGAACGCTCAGCTTTTGATTACATAGCACATCTTGTTCTCTTTCTCATCTAAAGTATGAAAACCAAGCGATAACTAGAGCCGTCACGAGACGGTAGGAGTAGTGTGCTGATTCTAGTTATTTCTATACTTGAAAGACGAATCAAAAGCACCGATTGATCCTTTTGATCAGCACTCTGCGATAGTGCTTGGCGTGTGCTGAATAAGAAAATGCTATGTGTCTGATAGCCTCGCGCAGCATTACCGGCCGAATATGACTTCTAGGTTCGTCAACATCACAACCACCATCACAATCAACGTCGACTTCTGAGCGAGATGGCCGCAATCGTGATCCCAGCTGCCAGGAGGCACACCTCGTCTGTCATCGTCATGCATGGCTTGGGTGACAGGTAAATTTGAAGTGTCAACCAGACCCAAGATCCATTTTACTAACATCATTTTAGTGGACATGGATGGTGAGCGACATTTGAAGAAAGTGATGTTCAAGACCAGATCAGATACTCATCCCTACCAAAGGTCTTTTCTTGCCGACATGTGGAAGGGCAAGTTTGATGAGACCGCCTTCATCTTCCCACATGCACCTGAAATCCCAATCTCTGTAGTATGTGTAGCATGCTTCGGTAATATAGGACCTGTCGACTTACTGACACTAACAGAACATGGGAATGAGAATGCCTGGGTGAGAAAGCGCAATCTTTCGCTGTACGTTGATTGGCATCAGCTTTTGCTGACCCTAGATCATCTACAGTTGGTACGACATTGTAAGGCCTCGCAACTCAGCAAATGTTTGCACACACTCCCCATACCTTCATAGCTCTACAACCCACAGTGTCTAGATCTTGGAACACGCTGACCAACTATACGACAGATGTCATTTGATGATATTCAGCAACACGAAGACGAGGCCGGCATCACTCGTTCTCAAGCATACATCCACTCATTGATTGCCAAGGAGATTGAGAAGGGTATCCCCTCGGAGCGAATTGTGCTTGGAGGCTTCTCTCAGGGTGGTGCTATGAGCATCATGTCAGGGGTTACGGCTCCCACACGTCTCGGAGGCATTTTTGGCCTCAGCTGCTACTTGCTGCTCAGAGGCAAGATCAGAGACATGATCCCTAGCGAGAACCCCAACAAGGTACGTCCGCATGTCTCAATCGAGATGGCCGTCGTGCTGTACCAATCATCGCAATGTATCATGCTTATTTGAACCAGCAAACACCACTCTTCATGGGTCACGGTGATGCCGATCCGGTTGTTCGCTATGAATGGGGCCAGGCCACTGCTAAGACTCTTCAAGAATGGGGCTGGAACGTTGATTTCAAGACATACAAGGGTCTTCCTCACTCCGCTGCCCCACAAGAGATCAATGACCTCGAGCGCTACATCAAAGAGAGAGTTCCTGACCTCGGCGACAAACCTCTCGCCTCAAAGGCCTGACTGCCGCAAGATGCTTCGAGCAGTGGAATGAAGGCATTGTGGTTGGCCGTTCCGATATTGATATGCTTGTTGGTCTACTTGAGATGGAGCACTACAGATCGAGCCAAAGCGAAGGCAGGATAGACACGCTTCTTGTGAGGCTATATCACATCACCTATATTGGTCAATCTTATATAAACAAGTACGAAAAGCACACGAAACACGGCCGCACTCGGCCGCGGATGTCAGGTGTGAAAAGAGATTGTAAGCAATGTGTTCGCAACTCGAATGAACCGACCACGACCGCACTTATATTGTTGATATTTCTCCATCATAGTAGAGGCAGACTAAGGCTTCATCAGATCAGCAAGAGATATTACTCCGTTAGGAACCACTATAAGGACAGGTCCGCATTTTGATTTTCACCAGATATGCTTGCCTGCACGCACAAGCATATGATAATTTTTGTTCCATAGACCTCGACATGCCCTACAATTAAGAAATAATTGCCCGAGATTTGACAGCCATGACAGACAGATGCTCCGTGATTACGGCATCCACTGCGCTTCCCGTTCGTTTGTACTTTGCCCTATCTTTTGCTCGCACAGACCTCTCCACATTCTCTCTCTGTACCAACGTTTCATACAAAGCAGGTTTTATGACATGCTCGTCAGATCAAGACCGCACGAGATGCGCCATCGTTGCGCGACGACTGCAACCTCGTTGTCCGAATCGTGCTCCCGGGTACACCGAGAACCTGGTGCGCGGTCTTTCATTCGTCAGGACGTGCTACTCCAAAGGGTAGATCCGTCTATTTTCGACTTGCTAGGGTGTGCGAAAGTCCCAAGCCACAACAGTACTGCGTGTGATTTCCCTGGCTTTGTCTCCATGGGCGTGCCAACAAATGCGTACGTAGGTCGTTCCCCGCCGTGATAACAATGCGTGATCAAGCGGCAGGAATCTTTCTCGATGATGCAGGCTACCTCGGCAGGGGGAGGTGAGATGAGGTGTAATTGCGTGGTCCGTCTCGTGTCGCGGACTGGTGGCCCTGAACCTTTTTTATCTTTTAGATATTGCCACGTCTTTCTGCCTCTGTTCAAATTTTGACGTCGAAGCTGCTGGCAGCACCATCGCCCGGAAATATAGTTCATCTCGCATTGTTCAGAGCAGGTCTGCCATATGAAGAATCACGAGATGAGACATGTGGACTTTGCTGCCACGATGCTTGAGCCGGCCTCGCCAGAGAATGACACGACAAGAACATCGAAAAGGCAGGCTCTAAAGAGCTTTGCGTCCAAACTTCGAAGGAGCAGTAGCAAGAGAGATCTCCCAGTAAGCTTCATCCTATCTTAGTCGTTACCCATCGCTTACAAGTTTCGAGAACGATCACTCCCAGAGGAACCGTCGCAAAAGTCAGCTACTGAACGTTCCATCAGTAGTTGTCGAGTCAGAGCCTGACATTCTGACCGAATGGGGTAGCAAAAGATCAATCGATCTACCACGCCCTTCAAGAGATTCAGTCACAGGACACTACTATATCGGAAATGTTTCGAAACCAACACAAAAGTCACCCAGATCAAGTCCTAAGCAGTTGAACCACGAAGACATTGTAAACTACTTTGCTGGAGCTCCAGAATTTGGTATCAAGTCACTCAGACCAAGGGTCAACTACCGCTGGAAATTAGATGAGGAGACTGGTGAACCCCAGGACTTTATTGATGTCGGTCATAGTACTTTCGAAGCTGCAACTTTAAGACGGCGAGAGCGCACGAGGCAGCTTCGAGATCTGGTCGCAGAAGACGCCGAACATCAGATACCTATGATGGAGGTACCCAATATGATGAGTCTCAACGGCAGCGAACCGGGAACCGTCGGCTTGGAATACTTCTTACAGATACCCTTGTCCGACAGCAAGCGCTGTGCCGAAGATGACGACGAAACTCTCAGACCCAAAAGACAAATGCTGGCTGTTTCGCCCGAGAAGCTAGAGCTACGACCCCTTGATCTGGAATATTTGATCCATAGGTTGAATGGGATAAAGGACAGCCGACGGTCCAGATACAAAGACGAACTCGATGGAAGAAAACATGACGAGCAGATAGCCGCTGAATTCCATAATGAGCTGTTCCACAACTTACTCATGGAACCGGAGCGGGACGAAGAAGAAGATGTTGTTGATGGAGATACTCCCTTCACCAGTCTGGAGGGCCAAGTCGTGGCATTAGCAAGAGTTCTGGTGACAACCAGACTATGGCTTGACTTCAGCTTAGTCGAGAACCGAATTCGCCTGGGCCAGATTTTATGGCCAACCATTGATTATGATGACGAGTCGGCTATCAATGTCGAAGGACCAGCAATGCCCAGCGAACGCGATATACTACTTCTGCAAATTACGCTAGCTTGTGAGCTATTGATCCGCGTCGAGCTCTCTGGTTTCCCTACTTCTGGCTTCTCACGCAAATTACGATGGGACCTCGTGCTGGCTCAACGATTCATCGACAACATAAACATCAAGGCAAAGGCCTCAACAGATAATGACAATTCTCAGCGCAACAGTGTCATGTCTGTCGCCACTTTTGTGACTGCGAGAGAGAGCCTGGACGGAACCAGAGTTGAGCCAATCTTATATCCGAAACATGAGAAAAGACAGCTGGAAGGTTTACTCAAATTCGCCGAAGCATTGGCATGGCCTCACGTGGAAGAGATACAAGAACGCTTTGCTGAAAGAGCTCAAAGGCACTCGCGTGATGCAGGTCTTTTCAGCGTGTACGGTGAACCTCTGGGAACTCCAGGTCAGACACCCAGCCAGAACAATTACTTCGTGCAACAGAAACGGCCGCAAGTAGGTCGCACAGCGACTGCACAATCATTGCAGCTTTTGCCTGCTTCAGCATATGGTGCCGACAGCTTTGACCTCGGTGGGTGGTTGAGCCGTTCCTGGTTGACGGGTTTTGTGCTGCCTGGAGAATCCACATCACACCTGCTTATCTCAGCACTCCTTGAAAATTCACCAGCTGCAGTGGCGGCATTGGGCGACGCGGCTAACCTGTATCAAGGATTTGTCTACAAGTCGCGCAGCTACTGGAGCAAAAGCAGTGTTGTGGGAAGAGTGATCGCTGCAGCAAACGGTGCTACCGACTGCATGGGCTGGATCTCGTGCAGCAGTGCGCCTGTCGATCAGCAAGATGGTTGGGTAAATCTGGAAGTAAAAGATTTGCCTAGCTCTGACACTCCACGCATCTCAGATGGCTCGGCCCTGGCGACTGACTCTGCATTCATTCCTGGCGAGGGGACATCAGTCACCGACGTCGAGTTCGCCTGGCCCGTAGACGGTCTGCCTGTGTTGGGCAACGAGACAAGGTACCATGGCTTTAGTCTTTTACCCACAGGCACCAGTTTCGAGCTCAATGCCACCACACTCTCGGACGACAACGAAGCACATCTGGCACCCATGACCACCGCAGTTGCAAGTCTAGACTTTAGCGCCAAACGCAGCTCACGACCAGTAAAAGTGACACTGCCTTTAGTCTACGACGTCCACTTCGTCAGCGCAACACCCTGCTTCCCCAACATCTCAAGACCCCCGACACCCACCACCAGTAAACCGACGCCAAAGTCACGCTCACGAGCACATTCTCGCGTCCCTTCGTGCAAAGAGCTCCCACAGCCTCCCACTCATCCGTTGCATTTTTCCTACGCCGTAGAAATCATCCCTGCAGCCACCATCCTCGCAGATGACTTTACGGACACGGTCCACTTGGGCGATGAGACAGTGGTCTTGGACTGCCGTGGAACAGGCGAGTTGCAGTTGCTGGCTCGGGCGTGGTGTGCCAAGGTCGGCGAGAACGCCGTTGTAGGTAGAGTCGGCAAGACGTGTTTGGGTTGTTGCGTGCGAGAGGCGAGTGGACTTGGTATCAAGGTTGTCATCAGGATATAAAAATTGGCATGCCCGGCGCTACCTTTTTCTTTCTACCTAGCTTTCCTTTTGTTGCTTCTCTTCTGCTGATACCCCGATCTTGAAAGAATCCTCATTTTGCTTGCTCCGGTTTCAAATGTGCTTTTCAATGTGAATCGTTGGTTTAGACATCAGTCGTCACACATCTGATCAACCACAAAGTAATGACCGACTGACAACGGAAGCGACTACTCGTCGATCAATCGAGGAAGGCGCCATTATTCTATCAAGGCGAGATCATGATCGAGCAAATACACTTGCTACGTTGTTGTCATCTATCCATCAACCAGCAGCAGCTCCATTGGCCTCTGTTGTTGCTTCAGTTGGCAATTCAACGACAGGCACATTGACCCTGACAACTCCATCTTCCTTACTACCACTCACACGCCTGAATTCTTCAAAGGCCTCTTCATCCCACACACTCGCCCTCGCCTTATCGCTCGCGAATCTCAATGCATCTTTCAACCATCTGCCTTTCTTGTTCCCGGTCTTCTCCACTCGTTCCACCCAGTGCCACAGACTCGGATCTCTGAAGTTGACATCTGGCGGTGAACTCTTGGATGCGCGAGAGATGATGTGCGCACGTAAGGCAGCCACTAACAGATAGAACACCACACTAGGATTGCAGCCGTGATCCATAACTGCTATCCTCAAAGTTGTCGAGTCCGGAACGACGTTGATAGCGGGAGAACAGAGTAATGCGACGGCAGTGTATGAGTGACCGGAAATGGCTGTTGACAGTCCAGCGGTGGCTGTTTCGCCTCGAGATGAAGACGCCCAGTCGATCCTGCAACCAGACCAGACGAGATATCTGAGAAATTCGAGTTTCGGTATTGTCCAAGGTTCATGTAGAAGAGATTGAGGTAGCTGGACTGAGGAAGAAAGAGCAAGATAAGGTAGGCGTGGTTGATTCTGCGGGTGCGAGAAGTTCGGTACTGGGATGTTCAAAGGTTGCTCTACGTCCTGCTCCTGATCTTCGTCTGCATCGTGGTCGCTGTCCGTATCTGAGTCCGATGCGAAGGATGCACGCGATGGTGGCAGACGTCTTTTGTGTATCTCTTGGACAGCATCCTTGAATATATCCCAAGTCATCCATTTGCATTGGAGCATTCGAGAAACTGTGACAGCGTCGTCGACAACTTTATCGTCATCATCCTTGGACAAGGTGTCGATGGTGAACCGGAGATAGATGTTGCGATATGACAGGTCGCGGGCAAAGACGAAGGACGACAAGGGCAGGTTTATATTGCTGGAATACTGAAAGATCACTTGGACTAGCTCGGCAGGCAGCTGCTCAAACTCTGATAAGGTTGGATCTCGTTTTGATTTTTTGCTATTGAAAGAGGATATGTTATTCACCGCATGAAATCTGACTACCAGAATTTCACGATAAAAAAAGGGAACTATTCTCGACGCGTCAATACTTACTTCTTCAGGGACTGAGAGCTGGCCTGGTTGAAGCGCGCAGCCTTCCATGGCCTATCACGAAGCTTCAACGACGTGTCTTGCTTTTCAGACAGTCGATTGCGTTTCCGACGGCCACGGATCCTGATGGGAGTAAGGTCCATGTTGGATGGAATACTCTGCGGTGGCCGGCAAGGGAAGTCGATATGTGTCTAGACTATCCACTCAGAGTTAGCAAGTGTTTTTCTAGGACATGTGCTATTGCTGAGGGGGAAGGTTGTGAAGGTTCTCAGTGATCTTGGTGTAAAAATCGATCAACGCCGAAGCTCAATTACTATCTAGTGCGTGTAGTTTTTTAATCATTGAACCGGGGTAAGGGTTTGGTGATAGATGAAAGGGTGATCCTACCTGGTGGTTAAGCTGAGCGATCGTGTATGATTTGTTGATATAAATCCGAGCCTATTCTGAGCTCAAAGTCAGTAAATTGATTGAGCTTGCGATGTTGCAAAAACGGAAAAGAATGGTGTTGAGTGTCAGAATATGTAAGAATTAAATCTCATAGCATGTGCGCCGTTTAGAGAAACAGGCGTGTAACTCCGGTCACACATGTCAATCGCAAATTATATCATCTTTCGATAGAGTGCTGGAGATGATGTGCAGAAGGGATAAAGCGCGGTGAGAACGTACCATTACATGTTGTTGGTGATGGAAGAGAAGGAAGCAGAAAAAAAAGTCGAAGTTGCACGCGCAATAAAAGGCAGCCAGCGCAAGCCGGGGAAGGAGGTCCGGAAATTATGTAAGCGAGCTGCCAAGCCCGCACAAGCCCGCGACAAACGCACACTCGAAATCTTCTGCCACATCATTGTCGATTAGCGATCCCGACGACATCAGACCCATCCCTTCTTTTACTGTACGTCCGACCCGAACAGCATCGCAGTTGCTGCAGCCTATACCAACACCCGGAACTTTGTATCTGACTCTCTTCGCCAGAACTCAACAGTCAAAATGGGTGACGCAGACATCAAGGCCAGCCAGTGGAGACTCGTCGAAGTCGGCCGTGTCGTCCTCTTCAGCACCGGTCCCTACGCCCAGAAGCTCGCCGCTGTTGTTGAGATCATCGACCACAAGCGCGTACGTGAACCCTTCCGATCGACTCTCTGAGACGCCCGAATCCGAAATCTACACAATCGCACAAACACACATTCACACATGATCCACGCAATATCCACACAGATGGCCACGCGCGCAAAATACGAAGAGACAATCAGCAAGATCGCGAGGCTGACAGTGTCATTCAACAGGTCCTGGTTGAGGGTCCTTCCTCCGACTCCAAGGCTGCCGTCCCCCGCCACTCTGCCTCTCTCTCCGACCTTTCTTTGACCCCCATCGTCATTGAGAAACTTCCCCGTGCCGCCGGCCACACCGCCCTCAAGGCTCTCTGGGAGAAGAACAGCGTCGACAGCAAGTGGAACAACAGCGCCTGGGCCAAGAACCGCGAGCGCTCCATCAAGCGCAAGCAGCTCACCGACTTCGAGCGCTTCAAGGTTATGCGCCTGAGAAAGCAGGTGCGTGGATACAAGACGTGAACAAGTCAGTCGAACAGTCGGGCTGACCAGATACTGAACAGGCCCGCTTCGAGGTCCGCAAGCAGTTCGCCGCTGCTCGTGCCCAGTCCGCCAAGGCATAGATGGATGACTCCAAGAAAATAAAAGGGGACAGATACTCGGGTTCTATGGGAGTAGTGGGCTTTGGTTTTTTGCAGAAATGAAAGCGGGGATTCTTCTTTTTCACACTGCTACGCTGCAAAGATGAGATGCTGCCTTTACGTGTTTCCAGCAGAAGGTAACATGACAACTTCTGGGAGATTGACGGAAGGCCACGAAAGAGTCCTAGCATCGACAAAGCCTATCCAGCTTCTTACTTTTCCAAATGCTGTGGGAAAACAAGGGAAAAATGCTTCAAAACACCAAAATCTTCAGCAACAAGGCTTTTTACGTTCATGATCTATGTATGCTTGACTTGCAACATGTGACAGGCGCTCCACTTGCAAAGTGACAATGTAAACAATGTTGATGTGCTTGATGTTTAGAGGCGTGGAGAAGAGATGCTGGCCAGTGACGCAGCGGACGCCAGAAAGCAGGTGCAGCCAAACGAAATTCACCGTGCGCCGCAGCTTCGGCAATCTCGAGCACACGGCGAACCCAACCTCACCTCTACGGCCACATCACTTTGATCTAGCATAACAGAATCGTTCATTTCGGTAAGTACGGGCGAAGCTATGCGCAATTTTGGTCTTGTCTTTTCTGCTTGGAGCGTATTCAATGATGCGCGACGTGTCTTTTGAACATCGGCCAAGCAGCTCTCGTGTGCCGCAAAACAGCAGTCAACTGACGCGCAATTTCGTCTACAGATCCTATAACCAGCCAAAATGTCGAACCCCCGTGTTGAAGAAATCGTCGACGACAAGCCCGAGCAGCAGGTCGAGGTTGATGACAGCAGCTCCGACTCTGAGGGTGAGGAGGGTGGTATCCCCGCCGGCTCTTCCGTCACCGTCCACTCCCGCAACGAGAAGAAGGCTCGCAAGGCCATTGCCAAGCTCGGTCTGAAGAAGATTGAGGGCATCACCCGTGTCACTCTCCGCAGACCCAAGAACGTGAGTTCTGATCCTGGACATGTCTCAGTCGCAAGCAAGAAGCTGACATGTGGCTAGATCCTCTTCGTCATCAGCCAGCCCGATGTCTACAAGTCCCCCAACTCCAACACCTACATGTGAGCACTCACGACATGGAACCCACTCGAAGAACAAGATACTGACAACCAATGCAGCATCTTCGGTGAGGCCAAGATTGAGGACCTGAACTCGCAAGCCCAGGCTGCCGCTGCCCAGCAGCTCTCCCAGCAGGGCGAGTCGGCTGAGCACACCCACGACCACTCGGACAAGGGCAAGGCCCCCGAGGTCGAGGCCAAGAAGGAGGAGGAAGAGGAGGATGACGGCGAGGAGGTCGACGAGACCGGTCTCGAGGCCAAGGACATTGAGCTTGTCATGGCCCAGGCCTCGGTCAGCAGAAAGAAGGCCGTCAAGGCCCTCAAGGAGAACGACAACGACATTGTCAACTCCATCATGGCCCTGAGCATATAGATGCAGTCGACCGTCTTTCTCAAAGATATGACTGAAGCTCGGATCAAACCCCAACACTTTATATAAAAAGTTTCTATCAACGAATGAATGTCTTCTCGTTGCACTTTGATTTTTCTTCTCATCGCTCTGCTCTCGGTTTGCATCTGCCGGCCGATATCGTGCTCGTACAAGACTCGGGATCAAGAGAAGGCGCACGGACATTTGTGCCAAGAGCGGAAAGAGCGACGCAGTTGCAGCAACCTCAGTCGATGTTCGCGAAGGCCAACGGAACCCGCCTGCATCGCCGTCTCTCTCCCCTCTACCACCCGTCAATCTACACCATCGTCACAATGGCCGTCGGAGTGAGTCAATCCCTCCGCATAGCACCACCTTGCCGCCCGCCCGCTTGCGCCGTCCCACCCGATCTCCGCCATGTCGCCAACACAAGCTAACAGCCTTCTTTCAGCGCAACGCAGCCCTCAAGCTCGACTGGGCCAAGCTCTCCCAGCAGCTCTCCCTCAAGGGCCAAACAGCCAGCAGCCTTGTCGCCTTCAAGAAGCGCAACGACGACGCCCGTCGCAAGCTCGCCCAGCTTTCCGAGCAGCAGCAGTCCGTCGACTTTGCCCACTACCGCGGCATCCTCAAGAACTCGGCCATTGTCGACGACATTGAGAAGCAGTTCAACGCCTTCCAGCCCAAGAAGTACGACGTCAACCGCCAGATCAAGGCCATTGAGGCTTTCGAGGCCCAGGCCGTCAAGGCTGCCGAGGAGACCAAGGTCAAGGTCGATGGCGAGCTCAAGGACTTGGAAAAGACATTGAAGAACATCGAGGAGGCCAGACCGTTCGAGGACTTGACCGTCGTACGTATACTTGAATTTGCCCTCAGAAGACACGGCCCCTGTCTGACAAGACCGTCTAGGACGACGTTGCCGCCGCCCAGCCCGAGATCGACCAGCGCACCGAGCAGCTCGTCAAGAAGGGCCGCTGGATGGTGCCCGGATACAAGGAGAAGTTTGGCGACCTTTCCATCCTGTAGAGTGTTTTTCTCGTCTCTCTACTTCCTTGTATCCTTTCTTTTTTGCTCTCCGCCACAAATACCTCCTACCCCCTCGCCCATCAAACCTGTATCTTTTGCCGGTCGAATGGGCTACAACCAAGGCAAATATACTTTGTAGCATAGACAAAATCGCATTTGCCCTTTGATCAGTAAATCAGCCCTATGCACGACATGTCAAAACGAGAACGATGTCAGGATTGCAAACACGAAGCATACAATCATAACCAGCGGAAGTGGGAGAAAAAGACATATTCGAAGCTGTCAAGTCTAAGTATAAAACTAAGAGTAAGCCACACTTCATTCGTTCCTTCCCTCTGATTTCAAGTTCAAGCCCATTGCACCTCAACGA
Organism: Aureobasidium sp. P6; assembly: GCA_003992365.1. NCBI lineage: Eukaryota > Fungi > Ascomycota > Dothideomycetes > Dothideales > Saccotheciaceae > Aureobasidium > Aureobasidium sp. P6. Next base: position 247,824 of record RZIQ01000021.1, read on the forward strand.
CCCAATCTGCCTGTTCGACCCAACCTTTCCTTCTTTTTAGCAGTTGTGATGAGTTGCCAATAGGTTACTGCAACAGCCTTGTCCGCCAAATGGAAAAACGTGTGACACAACCGAGAAAGCAGGAGTAGAAGAACTTGAGAAAGTGTCCAAGAGGTCAAAGGGCAAACGACCATGCAAAACGACCCAGACGATCCATGGTCGAGGTGCGTGTGCAAAGTCAAAGGATGAAGGGGTTTGTCAAAAGACTCAACCGAGCAGAGTGTCCTCGCCACGCTCGACGCCAGGCAGAGCCAGAACCTCGCCACCCTCGTAGCGAGCGTTGTCTTCATCGGCACCGGCCTGCTGCTGCTGCTCACTGCCACCAGCACCGCCAGAGTAGGTACCATAGTGGAAGCCGATGGCCTTGTGAGCGGGCAGAATACGCTGCAGAGCCTCGGCAAGAGCACGCCACTCAACCTCGGCAGCCTCCTGCAACGAGCACAAATCCTTCTGCTTGGGATACTTGACGCAGAAGTTGCCAAAAGCGGACATGGCGGCGAACTCGGGCTCGGGCAGCTCGAGGGCAGAGTTGGGGTCCTTGTCGGCAGGGATGAAGTTGCCGTGCGGGTCGGTGGCGCTCTGCAGCAGGGACTTGATGTAGACGAGAAGCTGGTCAGAGGACTCTGGCTTCTTGGACAGGACTTCAAAGGGCCACCAGCTGGCGGTCAGGGGCTCGACGTGGGTGTAGGGGATGAAGCCCACCATGTCGCCGAAGCCCTCGTTGACGGCGTTGTGGATGATGAAGGCCTTGTGCTGCACGGTGAAACCGGGGTTGCTGAGGCAAGCGGTGAGGTACTCCTGCAGCAGAGGACGGTGAAGGTGCTGAGGGTGAGAATTGCGGTTGACGGCGCTCATGAGGGGACGCAGCTGCTGGATGGCGGTCGACACCATGGTCAGACGCTCGCGCACGCTGATGTGCGACACGGCGTGCCAAGGGTACTTGTGCATGAGCGAGATCATCGTCTCGTAGGTGCGGTTGACGCAGCGCTGAGCAAAAGGCGAGCGCTGGGGAGTCTCGGCATGCTTGGTGATCATGACCATCTCCTCGCTAGTGACAAAGCCCTGGAAGCCAGAGTTGAAAGGCTCAGAAGTGTCGTAGACCATAGGGACATGGCCTTCCCAGTTTACACACTTGGCGCGAGGGAATAGCTCCTTCATGAGCTCCTCCTGGCTGCTAAGCTCAATGTCAATGTGACGGTCGCCGATGCGAGGCTGGCGGTTGTTCATGCAACGCTGCTGGAAGCCGGCGACAGCGGTCTTGGCCTCGTCAACCGTGTCCAGCTCAACATAGACATCCATGGTCTTGCCAGTAGAGCGTTCCATGATGATATGGATGGCAAAGTAGGCGGTGCCGCGGGGCTGAGAGGCGATGCGAGTGCTGCGACCGAGAGCAGCAATGACTTCGTTCTTGGTGGTTCCGTAAGGGATGTTGCCAATCTTGATGACACCAGCAGTCGAAGGAGGATGGTTGCTGATGACATCGACGAAAGGAATGTGTTCGTACACCTGGTCCAAAGTAGGGAGATCCACATTGTCAACAGAGACCCAGTCAGGGTCGGGATGAATGTCGGGGGACATGACAGCCTGACTGCGGACCATGGGTTGAACAGCAAGCTCATTGCCAGGTCTGTCAGGGGCAGGAGAGGTGAAGCCACGGCCGCGAGGAGGCGATCTGCTGTCGAAGTGGTCCAGAGAACCAGACTTGATGGCCTCGGCAACACGAGCAGCGTTGCTCTGGGGCTGCTGACTGGTGTTGATTGAGTTGCTGCGTTGACGGCTGGTGAGGTTGTTGGTGTAACCGTTACTGTAACCAATGGCAGGACTGTTCACAGGCGAAGGCACCGACGACTGGGGTGCAGAGGCGAAAGGTCGGTAGGTTGGAGCAGCTGTCGTGAAAGGAGCGTTGCCATACATGGGACGGTGGGAGTCCACGAAGGGGTCGGCCTCGGCAGGTAGACTGCGTCCGATAGGCATGTTGCCATTCGAGGGGAAATTGTTCATGGAGAAGCTGTTCATGTGTGGGCTGCTCATATGAGGACCATTCATGTGAGGACCGTTCATCTGGTAGCCGTTCATCTGAAGTCCCTGGAAATGGGCGCTGTTCATCTGAGGTCCACCGACGTGAGGACGATTCATTTGCATGCCATTGGCGAAGCGACCTTGTCCAGGGAAAAAGCCGCTCTGATACTCATTGTACATGGAACCGCGAGGAGGTTGAGCGTTTTGGGCATTGTACGGACCACCAAAGTTCATGGTGGGCACAAAGACCATACCGGGCACGGCGGTTGCGTCGAAAGGGCCCTGCATGTTGACGGGAGACAACAGAGATCTAGAGCCAGGAAGGCCGTTCGAGTTCGTGTTGACAGGAAGGCGCTGTTGAAGATCAGGCAAGTGCTGTGCCATGTGCTGCATGTTCATGGATGGTTGTGTGTGTTCATAGCTCTGCTGCATGTTGACAGGGTACTGCTGCGTGGTAGGAGCGCCGTAAGGGGGTTCAGGCATGGGTACCGGGGTTGCGAGCTCACGGAAAGCCTGGGACGCCTTGAAGTTGCCAGGTCTCGGGGAGTGAATCTTAGGACCTGCGTGCTGTTCGGGGCCAGGTGAACGTGCTTGACCCGTGTTGTCCGAGGAGTGCTGGATAGGAGCAGGCTCGGCAGACTGCTGCTGCTGCTGCTGCTGCTGCTGCTGAGAGGTTGTCTGCTGGTGGGAGGCCGCAATGTCAGGGAAGTTGGCGACGGCCGGTCTAGCAGGGTTGAAAGAAGGGAAGCGGCTGTGTTGAGGGCCGCGACTCATACCGCGCGAGTCGCCAATGACGCCGCGACTGGTGGCACCTAGCTGAGAATTATCCTCAGCGGCAGGAGGAGTGGTAGTGACACGCTTGTGCTCGTAGACGCGAGGAGGAGGAGCACCGCGCATACTGGCGACACTGGCGTCAAGGGATAGGAACCCTGAGTGGGTGGACGAAGAAGGACTACCCCAAATGCTGTTGGAGGGGGAGAATCTCATTCCCTCAGTCAGAGCAGCGAGATCGTTGAGGGCAGATTCGCCAACCTCCTCAATCTCGAGTGTAAGTTGAACAGACTAATGATCAAACAGTGTGAGTAGTTGGGAAAACAAGAGAGATCGTCTCTGAAAATAGATCGTGGAGGAAAGGGAAAGTACCTTCAGACAACGCGCACAGCGGACAGGAGTGCCTTCAGGGTGCGCCAGGAAGTGGTTGTAGCAGACTGTGTGCTGACAAGGAACTAAGCGGTGGCTAGGGATTGAGACACAAGCATTGCACTGCGTGCCTCCGATGCGCGGGTCCACGGACTTGTCCGGAACCACATCATCGACGGGGTCGCCGGGGCGGCAAGGTAGGGGGAACATAAAGCCTGATTGTTGCCTTAGATGGCGAGTGTGGGTAGCTCTGACCAGTGCTTGGATGTAAGGAAGAGTATGAGATCGTGCGTGGGTAGGATGTGATTGTTGTGATGGCATTGAGGGAGAGCTTGACGCTGGGAGACATAAAATAGCACAGAGGCGTTGCTGTGCTTCTGATATGGCGCTTTGACCATGCACTCGACTGATGCGGTAGACTCTTACTTAGCCTAGTGATTGCATTCACAAGTTTCCTCCTCTTCAGCGATCACGTGGAGTTAAGAAAAAAGTGCATTGGGTCTCGGTGCATGTACGTTCAGCGGCCAGCAAGAATATCACCAACAGACTGAGAACAACAGGATAACAAGAGTACGAAGGAGATGTTGACGTGAAAGAGGATGAAGGTATACTACCGACTCAAAACACAAGTACCTGCGAAGGTGTTGGCAGCAGGGGGACGTGCGCAGCAGGTGAAAGCAAGCATGCTGACACACAACAAACCGATGACCCACAGGAGTGATGGTCTCAGCAAGGACATGAGACAGAACAGGTAGTGCTTGTCGACTGCTGGAAAGATCAAGGTCGGGTCATAATCGTTTCTGGTCGGATTGGTATCTTTGGGAATCTTCTATGTAATGCAGCGCCAAGAGCCGATACAGAGACCTTGGGGCAGCACAAAGCAATATGCAGCCAGATCAATCGAACTAGATTTGATGAGCTCAGACAGGCAGACAGATGGGAAAAGTGTCTTACAGGGGTCAGGAAAGATTCGGCGACGAATCTTGCTCTGGCATTCAACTGTGATGTGTAAGTCAAGAACAGGCAACGCAGGGTAAAGACGGCAACGTACAAAGAGCTTCATTTCTGAAATCTCCTTGTCGACCTCCTCCATGAACTGGATGATGAAGTCGACAAGCTTGTGCTTGAGCATCTCTTCGGTGTGGAAGTTTGTGATGAGGAAAGAAATGTCGTATCCCTGATGTTGTCCGAGGTCAGTATAGGCAGGCACCTGTGTCGCACAGCCAACGGACCTTGACGGGTTTCCTTCTCAGGATGAAGAAAGATTCGGCACGTTGTGTCAAGAAGCGGGTGAACTTGTGGACCAGGATGTGCTCGATCTCGTCTGCCTGCTTGATTCTAATGCTCACGCGGATGCTGTTGACGCTGGGCTCGATAAAGACACGCTCGTTGTCGTTGCGTGAGACGGTCAAGGGGTTTAACAGGACTTCGGGCGAGGTCTGGGCTTCGATCTCGGGGACATTATGGCGTTCGGAGGCTTGGGATGCAAAGTTGGACAGCGACATGGCGGCCGTCAACGACGACCGCACGCATTGCAAGTATGGGCGGAGGGATTGTGACTGTGCAGCTGGTCAGATTCCAGAGCTTGCGGGAACGCCATTGAGATAGCCAACACACCATGGTGGGATGCAACGAAGCAACAATGCCTGTGACAAGATGGTATGCACAAGGCCACGCCGACTGAGTACACGCCGGAGACGACGTTGCGGAGAGGTGACGCGACCCGCTGCACGGACCTGCCGACCTCATGCCCGTCTTGGTGCCGATGTTGGTGTGCAATGCTCTTTCCCTTTCTGCTGTCTGTGGACACGTCTACGCTGCATCTGCCTACCTCATAGGCCGTCCAAAGCAGCTACAATCTAGTCTAGCCCGATCAAAGTCTCGTGTCATGTCTCGATGCTCTGAGCAAGTGCTGAAGTTGGTGTGAGTTTCCTCGTCAGTTCTTCCCTCGTCAGTTCTTCCCTCGCCAGTTCTTTCCTGCCAACCCTCTTGTCGATCATAGAAGCATCATCGGACCTACAGCAGCTGTCGGCAACAGGCTACAATAGATGCAGAAACACACAGGGCTTGTGCCAGATATGTACGTGCTGTATAGTAAGCGGATATTGGCTCCACGAACGAGCTTCGATCTCCTCCGATCCTCGGCTGGGGTCGGGAAAGTCGGTTGATGCGCCGACATGTTTCCTGTTGCTGGTTATTTATCCTTCGTGTCTCCCTCCAACCAAAGCCCGGGTACCGCCCTATCATCATGTTCCGCTCCGCAACCGTAAAGAGGGGTAGCTCCGCTGCTCTGCGCGTGCGCCAGACTCAGACTCCCCGCCTCGCCGTGCCTGCCCTCCGACAATTCACCACTTCCTTCCACATGGCACAACAGACCAGAGCCGAGAGCGATGCCTTTGGCGAGATCCCCGTCGCTGCCGACAGATACTGGGGTGCTCAGACGGAGCGCTCCTTGTCCAACTTCAAGATCAACCAGCCCCATGACCGCATGCCTCCTCAGGTTGTGCGCGCCTTTGGCATCCTCAAGGGCGCCGCTGCCACTGTCAACATGAAGTTCGGCCTGGGTATGCCATGACCAAGACTCCGCAACCAACTCCGGCAGCTCCCTGCTAACGCCTCTCTCTCTCTCCTCGCGCAGACGCAAAGGTCGGTCAAGCCATCCAGCAGGCCGCCGCAGAGGTCGCTTCTGGCAAGCTCGACGACCACTTCCCTCTCGTTGTCTGGCAGACCGGTTCCGGTACCCAGTCCAACATGAACGCCAACGAAGTCATTTCCAACCGCGCCATTGAGATCCTCGGTGGCACCATGGGCTCCAAGAAGCCTGTCCACCCCAACGACCACGTCAACATGTCGGCCTCGTCCAACGACACCTTCCCCACCGCCATGCACATTGCCGCCGTTCTCGAGATCGAGGAGGAGCTTCTTCCTGCCCTGCGCAGCCTGAAGGATGCCATGTACAAGAAGCAGCAGGCTTTTGACAAGATCATCAAGATTGGCCGCACTCACTTGCAGGACGCCACTCCCCTGACCCTCGGCCAGGAGTTCTCTGGCTACGTCACTCAGCTCGAGTACGGCATTCTGCGTGTCGAGTCTGCTCTCCCCCGTCTGCGCTACCTCGCTCAGGGTGGTACCGCTGTCGGTACTGGCCTCAACACCTTCAAGGGCTTCGCCGAGGACATTGCTACTGAGGTCAGCAAGCTCACCGGCCACGAGTTCGTCACTGCCCCCAACAAGTTCGAGGCTCTTGCCGCCCACGACGCAATCGTTGAGGCCCACGGCCAGCTCAACACTCTCGCATCTTCTCTCTTCAAGATCGCACAGGACATCCGTTTCCTCGGTTCCGGTCCCCGCTGCGGTCTCGGTGAGCTCAAGCTTCCCGAGAACGAGCCCGGTTCATCTATCATGCCCGGCAAGGTCAACCCCACTCAGTGCGAGTCTTTGACCATGCTCTGTTGCCAGGTCTTTGGTAACCAGGCTGCTGTCACTTTCGCCGGCTCTCAGGGTAACTTCGAGCTCAACGTCTTCAAGCCCGTCATGATCCGCAACCTCCTTCACAGCTCTCGTCTGTTGAGCGATGGTATGCGCTCTTTCGAGAAGAACTTGGTCGAGGGTCTCGAGGCCGACGAGAAGAGAATCGACGCTCTCTTGCACGAGTCTCTCATGCTCGTCACCTGCTTGAACCCCGTCATTGGTTATGACATGGCCTCCAAGGTCGCAAAGAATGCCCACAAGAAGGGTCTTACCCTCAAGGAGAGTGCCATGGAGCTCAAGGCTTTGAGCGAGGAGGACTTTGACAAGACTGTCCGCCCCGAGCTCATGCTTGCTCCCAAGGAGAAGAAATAAACGTAGCATGAAAGCGAATTGTATATTATATATTTTCTGATGTCACACAAAAATGCGAGATCTTGTCACGATGTTTTCCGGTTTCAATTACTATTTCTTCTCTTCTTGTATGCATTCGTACAGAAGATGCACTTGATCTTGCCCTTGCAATAGTGGTTCGAGTAATTTGGCGCACGGACGTTGCTTCTCTTCTGCAGACATCAGCCTCATCTCCGAACTCCTTGAACAATTCGTTCGGGTTTATTCGAGAACACAGTCTCACCAGTATGGAAGAAGCGTTAGACTGGGTGTCTGACAACCAAGGCGTTGTCGCTTTGACTTGGGTTGCTGTGGTGTTCACGACCGCCGTGTTGTGGTTCACGACAAAACGAGACTCTGAAGCCGCTGTGGATTTCGAGATACCGCTTCCCAAGCAGTGTGAGCCTGGGTGGCAAGGGAAGATCTTGGATGAACCTGGCTTGAAGGTATATTATCATTCTCAATTCTTCCTTCATATCTCCAATCACATCCATCTTGGCTTATAGGCTCCGAGGCCATCTGCAATGCTCATGTGACTGCAACTAACGATTTATACAAAGATTCCGGGCTCTTCAGCTGTTCAATGCTACTGCCCAGCAACGGGCCAACTACTCGGTGTCGTCAACCCTTCTACACCTGATGGCATTGATAGAGCCATTGCACGTGCTCATGAAGCACAGCGTACGTGGGCGTTGACGACGTTCTCTCAGCGCAGGAAGGTACTTAAGACATTGCTCAAGTAGGTCATGAGATCTTGAGTACAAACAACATTACTGATCATTCACAAGATATGTACTTGTACACCAAGACGACATTGCAACAGCAGCATGTCTGGACTCTGGCAAGACACGCGTAGATGCTCTCTTTGGTGAAATTCTCGTGACGGTCGAGAAGCTCAAGTGGACCATCGACCATGGAGAAAAAGCACTCCGGCCTTCTGCTCGTCCCACCAATCTGCTCATGATGTACAAGTCCAACTCGGTCATCTACGAGCCTTTGGGTGTTGTGGCCGCCTGCGTGAGCTGGAACTATCCTTTTCACAATCTACTCGGACCCATCATCTCGGCACTCTTTACTGGCAATGCAATCATCGTCAAGGGATCCGAACAGACTGCTTGGTGTTCGGGCTTCTTTGTGGATATTGTCAAAGGCGCTCTGACCGCTTGTGGACACAGTCCTGAGCTTGTACATGCCATCACCTGCTGGCCCACTACTGCCGAACACCTCACCTCGCACCCTGGAATCTCACACCTGACTTTCATCGGTAGCAAGCCAGTGGCCCACCATGTGTGTACTTCGGCCGCAAAGGCACTGACACCTGTGGTTGTAGAGCTAGGCGGCAAAGACGCAGCCATCATTCTCGATGCTCCCAACGGAAAACCCATGGCCAAATCCGAGCTCCAAAGGATCGAAAGCATCATCATGCGTGGCGTCTTCCAATCCGCAGGCCAGAACTGCATCGGTATCGAACGCGTCGTCGCCATGCCTCTAGCCTACGACTACCTCCTCTCCACACTGGCCCCTCGCATCCGCTCTCTCCGCCTCGGCAATGCCCTGACCTCTTCGGACGTCGACGTAGGCGCCCAAGTCAGCCCTGCAAATTTCGGCAAACTCGAATCCCTGATCGCCGAAGCCGTATCCCAAGGCGCCATTCTCCTCGCCGGCGGCAAAAGACACAACCACCCGCAGTACCCTCAAGGCCACTACTTTACACCCACCTTGCTCGCCGAAGTGACTCTAGACATGCGCATCGCACAGGAAGAATGTTTCGCACCCATTTGCCTCCTCATGCGCGCCGAAACCGCCTCCCACGCGGTCCGGATCACAAACTCTACAATCTACGGCTTGGGCTGTAGCGTATTCGGCCCTGCCTCTGCACCTCTGCAACAAGTCGCCAGAGAGGTCAAAAGCGGTATGGTGGCCATCAACGATTTCGCCGCTTATTATGCCGTGCAACTGCCTTTTGGCGGTGTGGGTGGCAGCGGGTATGGAAGGTTTGCGGGTGAAGAGGGGTTGAGGGGTTTGTGTAATGCGAAGAGCGTTTGTGTGGACAGGTGGCCCGGTCTTGTCAAGACTGCCATTCCTGCTGGCTTGGATTATCCGATGCGCGAGACGGCGTGGGAGGTGGGTAAAGGTGTGGTTGAGTTGGGCTATGGCGAGACTCTGCGGCGCAAGATTGGAGGACTGAGGAGAATGCTCGCTGGTCTGTAATCTCGCCAAGTGACGTCGAACAGAGGATACACAAACAGGACGAACGCGGAACAATCCTGCAGATGACAGGTCGAGGCGCTTCCATGAAGATGTACCTCTTCGTATTCTCAGAGATACGTATATATACAACAAACGCAGCATCAACGCCGTTCCCTCTAACCCAGCCTTGCAAACCCTCTCTCGCCATCCAATTATCGCAAACGCCATCGTGTATGTGTCCCCCATCTAAAAGAATGCTCAAGCAAACAAAGCCTCGGTGCTAAACTTGCCCTTTTGCTGAATATCCCTCGAGCTGAAACCCAACTGCACCTCAAACTCCCCCATGGGCAATACCCAATTCTGAATACCCACATCCCAGAAACTCAAGTCCTTTCTGGTCAACTCCATCGAAACCTCGACGCGCTTGTCGGTGGTGACGAAGAGTTTGTCAAAGGCTCTGAGCACGCGGACAGGGAAGTCGACTTGGTTGCCAAGAGAGTCGATGATGGGCTTGGATGGGTACGAGATGTAGAGTTGGACAACACAGTCACCAGGTAGTTGGCCGGTGTTGGTGAGTGAGGCCTGCACGACAGCGATTGGCGTGTACAGGTCTGGGTTACCGCCCTCGGCTCCGCCGGCCGGTGAGGGTGGTTGTGCGATCTCGTAGCCCTCGGGATATGGATACTTTCCTGTCTTGATTTCATCCACTGAGTTGATGTAGGGGTAGATGTACTTCTTCAGAGCAATGAAGCCTGAAGGCCAGAGTGCTTCACGAGCATCGGGGATGGAGACGTCTGTCTTGGGAGGCGCCAATGGAGCGGGTCTTTTGGCAGGGAGGGTGGCGTATTCGGTGGCCACAGGGTGGATGAACAGACTACTGAGACGGAATGTCGTGTATGAGAGTCCGAATCCGAATGCAAAGCGAGGCTCAATGTCGTGCTTGTCAAAGTAGCGGTAATCGACATACAAGCCTTCGGAGAAATTCTGCTGAGGAATGACAGCGTTAGGGTGATAAAGAATCTTGCTTGTTGGACCATAGTCGTCCTCGTTCTTGGCAATGGTATAGGGCAAGCGACCTGATGGGTTGATGTCACCAAAGAGAATGGAGGCCAGCGCATTGCCGCTTTCTTGACCAGGCAAATTTGCGTATAGGACAGCCTTCACACCAGGCAGATCAATCCACTTCTCCAGAATGACGGGACCCACTGAATGGACCACGACGATAGTAGGACCGCCACACTTAGCTGCGACCTTTTGTACCAACTCATCACCACCTTTCTGAGCGTAGAGGTCATTACGGTCACCTTTGACGTCTTTCCATGCCACGTAGCCCTCGCCGCCATCAGAGTTGATGAACACGAAACAAATATCTTGATCGGTTGCCCTCGAAGGATGTTTGTCGAGATCTTGGTAGTTTGAAGGGAAGTCGGAAAGACTAACGCTCTCCACGTCGAATCCAAGATGAATACCTTCGGCAGGAGCGATGAGGTAGGGGAATTCGACAGTGCCCGATCCCCATCCCTGAGCCAGGGTGCCCTCATTGCAAGCACGATCGTTGCAGGCATTGGGCCCCTTGCCATTGTTGTAAGCATCTTCGCCGAAAATAGCAACACGAAGCTTATCGCCATTCTTGGTCATCTTCTTGCCATCTCGGTTCAAGGGAAGAACATGGTCGTCGTTCTTCAGCAAGACAGTACCTTCAGCAGCGATCTGACGGGCCAGCTTGCCATGTGAATCGTCGCCTTCTCCTTGGACGTTGACAAATTTGTTGACAACTCCTGTTGTGGTATCGTTGCTGCCAGGGTGCAACAGACCGATCTCGTCATTGGTCCAAGAGGAGAAGTTGGGGCCGCCGCCATCCTTCTCAGCAGGCCATTTCTTCTTGTCGTCTTGACCGAATTGATACCATGCAGCAACAACACGCAGGACCATATCGTTGAGACGCTCCATGGGAACGCTACCGTTGAAGACAGCCTTGGTCAGTTCACCGCCCCAGACAGACTGGCCATCCATCCAGCGGAGGCCGTCGCCAGGCATACTCATGTCAAGCCCAGCAAGAGCAGAAGCGACACCACTTCTCTGAGCGAGCCAGTCGCTTTGAACAAAGCCTTGGAAGCCCAGCTCATCCTTGAGGACGCCATTGAGTAGCTTACTGTTCTGACAGGCGTAGGATTGGTTGATCATGTTGTAAGAGCACATGACGCTACCGACACCAGCCTTGACACTCTCGGCGAATGGCCAAGCGTAGATCTCGTGCAGAGTTCTGTCGTCAAGATTGCTGCTGATAGCGTTGGGCGTGCCCCATTCCCAACTCTGGCGGAAGTGCTCCTGCTCGTTGGCAATGTAGTGTTTTGCAGTGGCGATTATTCCCTCCTCTTGGATGCCGCGGATCATTGAAGCAGCCGCAAGACCTTGCAGGACCGGGTCAGAGCCAAAGCCTTCCCAGTTTCTGCCACCAGCAGGCAAGCGACCGAATGGACCCATGCTAGGACCGAGCACGATGTGAACACCCTTACCACGAGCTTCGCGGCCATGAGCACGACCCTTGAGGTAGATCAATTCCTTGTTCCAGGTGGATCCGAGGGTAATGCCAGCCGGGAAAGCAGTGATGTTGTCGGCGAACCTCAGTCCTAGAGGACCATCCTGCAAGCAGAGAGAAGGGAAGCCGAGTCGCTCGACCGGACCAGTGTTTCCTACGCACATTCCCATCTCCCAACCAGTGCCAGTGGTGATGTTGACCTTTTCGACGACAGACATCTGGCCAACCAGGGCAGCAGCCTTCTTGTACGCCTCTTCCCATGCAGCGACGGTGCCTCCTCTTGGTGAAGGATACCATGGATCACTCTTTCCACCCTCGGGCTCAGACTTGTATACCCAAATGCCTCCGGCGCTCAAGAGCAAGACGAGGGCAGCAATGAAGAGCAGGACCATCATGCAGCACATGCGTGAGGGAACCAAAAAGCGACGCCATGCCGAGCGACGACGTGTGACGAAGACTGAGTCGTGGGCTTGGGATGTGTCGTCCTTGTATGGGCGGTCGGACGTCTTCAGAGGGTCGAGTTCGTCAATCGACGACGAGGTGGACAAGCGGTAGTCGTCGGGCTGGTCGAGGGATTGACGCGGCGACTCTCGATGCGTCAGCTCGTAGTCCTGCGGCATTGCTGTCGTGTCGTGTCGTTACGATGGCATGAAGGTGAATTGAGTGCAGGACGACATGTTCACATTATTCGACGAGCAGGGGAGCAGGCAATTACGCCATCCGACCACTCTACCGGAACCCGATTGATCCATCCCCCGCCGCTTGGCAGCCTCGTTCTTTCCTAGTTCGTCCTCTCTTGCACCACTGTCCACTCGATCGGAAATTGGCATTCATTATTGCTCTCATAACCTCAAGCTACATAAAAACATAGCCTTCCCTTCCTGTCGCACTCACGGCACATTACAATTCAAGTGCAGCTTGAGCAGGTCCAACCTGTGAAGATGTCCATCATCAGCCTTTCGCTCGGGTATCAATTTGGGGCTGCTGACCATCTCGAACACTCTCTCTACAGCTTCGAGGCAGGCGCTGGGCTACCCACATTCGTGATCTCGTCGTACAACAACCTGCGCGATTCCGTTAGCAATCCTGTCCCACTTTCAACCTGGAAATGCCTCGTTACATACGATGTCAAGAACTCGTCATACTGCTCTCCAGTGACTTGTGTGGCAAAGTACTTCTCGGCCAACTGATACTTGTGTCCCTTGGGCGCCTTGGAGCCAAGCTCTTCGGCTTGCTCGTGCAGCAATTTGAGTGCGTACTCTTTGTTGATCGTCTGTCCTTCGGCCGTTGTTGCTTGGTGCTTGCACCATTGCCAAAGCTGACTTCTGCTGACCTCGGCCGTTGCAGCGTCTTCCATCAAAAAGTTGATAGGAACACAGCCAACGCCTCTAAGCCAGCCCTCCATGTAGCCCAGACCGATGTTGAGGTTCTTTCTGATACCGTCCTCGGTGATCTTTCCAGGTACGTTCATGTTGAGGAGGTCGTATTGCTTGATGTCGACATCCAATCTGCGCACGTGAAGTTGGTTAGGCGTGGGCATGTGCTCGTTAAAGACCTCGGCTGCGATGCTAGCCAGAGCAGGGTGAGCAACCCAGGTACCATCATGCCCAGCCTTGACCTCACGAAGCTTGTCGGCGCGAACGCCAGCCATGGCCTTATCATTGGCCTCCTTGTCGTTCTTGATGGGGATCTGAGCAGCCATTCCACCCATAGCATGGACGCCTCTGCGATGACATGTCTTGATCAAAAGCTTGACGTAGGCGTCCATGAAAGGAGATGTCATGGTGACAGCCGAACGGTCAGGCAAGACAAAGTTGGGGTTCTGGCGGAAACGCTTGATGGTGCTGAAAATGTAGTCCCAACGACCACAGTTCAGACCTGAAGAGTGGTCGCGAAGCTCATAGATGATCTGCTCATGGATTAGCCGAGTCGACTCAAAACGAGCTGCAAGACTTACCTCGTCCATCTCGAATGCTGCCATGATGGTCTCAATCAAGACGGTACCTCTAATGGTGCCACGGGGCATGCCAATATAGTCCTGGGCAAGGTTGAAGACGTCGTTCCAGAGTCTGGCCTCAAGATGACTTTCCATCTTGGGAAGGTAAAAGTATGGTCCAGCTCCTCGCTTGACAAGCTCTTGAGCGTTGTTGAAGAAGTAGAGACCAAAGTCGAACAAACTGCCAGAGATAGGTTCGCCGTCGACGGTGAAGTGCTTCTCCTCGAGGTGCCAGCCACGAGCACGAGCAATGAGTGTAGGCAACTTGCGGTCGGTGCGGAGCTTGTACTCCTTCTCACCCTGCTTGAAGTCGACCTGCTTACGGATGGCATCATAAAGGTTGAGTTGTCCATTGATCATGTTGTCCCATGTAGGTGCACTGGAGTCTGCGAGTTGTCAGGGGCCGTTTAGCTGCTCGCGATCATCTAACGTACCCTCAAAATCTGCCATGTATGTCCAGACATCCGAGTTGAGAGCATTGACGACCATCTTTCTGTCTGTGGGGCCGGTAATCTCAATTCTACGGTCAACGAGACCAGGTGCAGGCGGTGCACCTTTCCATGCATCGCTGTCACGAATGTGCTTGGTCTCGGGCAAGAAATCGGGAAGCTTGCCGGCATCGAGCTCGGCCTGACGGGTCATGCGTCGTTGCAAGAGCTCCTTGCGAGTCTTGTTGAATGTGCGGTGGAGAAGAGCCAGGAACACGGTGGCATCCTTGGAAATGACCTTGCGGGTTTGGTCGTTGAGAGATCCAAGGATGTTGACCTCACGGAGGATCTGATCTTGGTTTACGGCCATTGTATGTATTCTTTTTTTTTTGTATCTGAATTGAGTATGTTGTTCCACAGGTGAGACGGGAAAGTTCAGAAGGAAAAGACAAGAAATGAGGAGCAGATCTCCTACGTATATATGTAGCGTATGCCGTCAGAGATAGGCTTACCGAGGCTAGTATCTAAGCTCTTTACCACCTTCTTTCCCCGGCGAGAACGGCGGGCGAGGGGAGATGTTTTGTTCAAGGCCGGGGAGGAGCATCAAATGTGGGGAAACTATGGTTCACGTCATATGCTTCTCGGCAGTCATTTTCCGCCTCCTCAGATCAATCTGTCTTGCCAATCGTGATCTGTAGCAACAACCTCTTCCTCTTTCTTCTGTGTTGTGGGATATGTTTGTTACCTTGGTTGTCGGACACCGCGGTATTGCAGGTCTCTTCACATGCACGCCGATGCCGAGGTCAGAAGAAAACAGTCACAACCAAATGTCAAGCTTGTGCAAGGACCCGACACCGCTCCGTGATTCTCCATGCCGCTTCTCCGGAAGGCGCCGCTGGTGATAGGAACCCTTCTTTACATGTAGCTATCGAGTCACTCTCAGGTGTTTGCATCGAGTAAAACGAGAAACTCAGTTTGATCTTTGCGCAAAACCTCGAGTCCACGGGCAGCTTTCTGCATGAGCGCGTCAATCTGTTAGTTACTCGCATCGAGTAAAATCTGAGCGCTATCTCCGTCATGAATGTCGCGCCAGCTGTCCATCTCTGTACGAAGATCCTGTGGGTATTCTATTCGTTGTACAGATCATAGATTCTACCCTTGCGGATTTCGCACTGTACAGCGACCGGCATCAAAACGTCTGCTTCAGATACGCTTCCGGTGTACAATCCCATGTTCAAATGGAAAGAATAAAAAATGAGGAAGAAGAAGGAGTCTGCTCCTCGGATGCGTCTCCGGTATGTCATTACAACTTTTTGCAGGTGCGAATCGACCTATGTTCGCTGGGATTCTCGCAAACCTCCAACATTCCGTGGGAAGTACACACAGTTGATCCATGCTGGGCATATGAATCGTGAAGACAATTTGTTGAAAGATCTTGAACATCTAAATTACTTGTGTAAAGGCTCATTTCCTGACAATACAGGGTGCCATAGGTCAATGATCGAATGTACAGTTGGTTACCAGAGGTGATTCAAGACTGTAGGAAAGATCGAAATTGACTCGACCTGCAGGGGATTGGACAGAGGTTGTCTTTTCTGCTGCATCAGAAAAGACAATAAAAGGCAACCATCGGATATTCCATGCAGATACACTAGCTGCCCATTTCCCTGTAGCCATATGTGTAACACCACCGTTTTTGATACTTTATACCGTCGACAGTGCCTGCTTCACATCGTTTGTATTCCTTAAATGGTATACAAGTCCCTATACGAGGGATGACGATCTTGCCCCATCTGTTGTTGATTATCTTGGAGTGTACAGTAGGCAGTAAGGAGCTTGGCTGTTTGGAATGATAATTCCTGCACCTGATTGCAAGGACTAGATTCTATGCTTTCGGCAGAACACGTACCTATTTTGATCAGCTTGGTAATTACTTGTCATCTCGATCTTTGATGCACAGCTAACAAAGTCTCCGAGAGCCAAGCATGAAAATCTTTCTATCCACAACCCACCTGACTCTGTGCATACTCTCCCCGTCAGCTGCGATACACAAGTGTTGCCGTACCGGTCAAAAACCTCCTGGCTATATATCCCTCTCGAACTGCAAACCGCGGACTTCCTCCTCTGAGCTTAGTCAGATCAGAAAAGATCAGTGAAAGCTCGAGTGACAGAATCATTTTTGGATGGTCTCCGAGACGTTGACTCCGGACAAGACTTGGCGCACAATCTTTGTCACAGAAACTCACCACGACTCAAAAAGTGGTCCTACCTCGACGTCCAAATTTGCCCTAGACGTCATCTACCAACAATCGGCCAGGCGAGTCAAATGGTGAAGCAGAAGACGTCGAATTTGTGATACATTCTGAACGGGTGATACGCTTGTCTGGTGTGTACTCGAGATCTAGGGCTGAACACTAACAACACAGACCTGTAGACCGACGCCGCGAGTAGAAGCTCATGGGTGAAAACTTTTCCTAATAGCTCCAAGTCTTCCGAACGCTAGCCCTCAAATGTGCCCTGTTCATCCAGCGTAACGGTCAAGGCCATGCTGTCCAACCTGTCCACCTACGTCGATCAGATCAGAGTCTCTGTGTCTGATGCTCCACTAATAGTGGTCAAGTACATTACCCTCGGAATCGACCACCGTATCGTCATAGTCTTTTACCTCCTGTCTTTTCTCGAGGTCAACGTTTCAGACCATCCATCCTGTCCAATTTCCATCTCTCCCTCCATTTGAATTCCATCATCTCATCCCATTCCATCCAGCATCAGCATTTGCAAACCACACTCATCCTTGACTGGAATCAGTGTCTCATCACCTCCTCCGACCGCACACTGAAACCTTCACCTTGCGTTTATCGCTACTATTGACAGAGTCGAAGAACAAAAGACTGTCTTTTCAACCACCCAGATCCGAACGAAGCTGTGCTTGACATTTGATTGTGTCGTGTGCGTGCCAGGCATCTTCAACATCGAGTCACTTGCCCAAGCAACAATATCCACCTAAAGCAACATCGTTCGCCGCTAGTTGTATACGAAACCAGAAGCAACATTGTCGATCTGTCGAAAGAAACACGTTCACGGCAAACTTCAATACTACCAAAGCGCCTATACCCTTTGCGACGTGACATTCGACCGTACGGTTTGCGCTCAGTAAGAATATCTTCAAGATGGGCAAGATTGCAAAAGATGACACTATCCTGCGAAACAATGGTTCTTCCAGCGAGTTATCAGGATCTGTAGATTCTGACGGTATACAACTTGCTGCCATGGGCTACAGTCAGGATCTCAAAAGAAACTATTCGCTTTGGTCAATCCTGGGAGCAGGTTTTTCGTTGACGAACAGCTGGGTATGGAAGAATCATCTACCCTATCGGTTTGTTGTGCTGACACCTTCCAGTTTGGTGTGTCCATCGCAATGGTGACTGGTATCAATTCAGGCGGGCCTGTCTTGCTCGTATATGGTATCATTATTGTGATGTTGGTCAGTATTTGCGTTGGGATCAGTCTGAGCGAATTGGCCAGCGCACTACCAAACGCAGGTCAGTGACTCTTTCGAGAAAATTTCCGATTTTATCAATACTGACTTGAGTTGTAGGCGGACAGTATTTTTGGACAGCTGAATTGAGTTCCAAGAAATACGCCAAATTCTCAAGCTATCTCACGGGCTGGTTCTCCTGGGCTGGTGCTATCTTTTCATGCACATCGACTACAATTGGAGTTGCAAGTGGACTGGTTGGCTGCTGGCAGCTCTCCCATCCTGATTACGTCGTCAAGGATTACCATGTCTTCGCTACGTACCTCATTCTCACCTGGTTCTGCTTCTTATTCAACTGCTATGGCAAGATTTTGCCCACGGTTGCGACTGTTGGACTATATTGCTCCCTGATCTCTTTTGTCGTCATTCTGGCTACCGTACCAGCGACATCATCAAGCCATCAAACACCTAAATTTGTCTTTGCTACTTTTATCAACAATACTGGATGGTCAAATTCGGGAATTGCTTTCATTACTGGATTGATCAACGCCAACTGGGCATTCGCTTGTCTGGACTGCGCTACTCATCTGGCTGAGGAGGTTCAAAACCCCGAACGCATGATCCCTCTAGCAATCATGGGCACCGTTGCCATTGGATTTGTTACCAGTTGGTGCTTTGTCGTTTCCATGCTATTCAGCATCGTTGGCGATTTTCAAGACGTTGCCAACAGTTTGACCGGAGTACCAATTCTTCAACTCTTCTACAACGCTCTGAATAACACGGCTGGAGCAATTGTCCTAGAGTCGTTGATCATCTGCACAGGTCTGGGCTGTGTCATTGCAGGACACACATGGCAAAGCCGTCTCTGCTACTCCTTTGCAAGAGACCGCGGCGTACCAGGTTCTAAGTGGCTCAGCATAGTCGACGCGAAGCTGGATGTGCCATTGAATGCTCATTTCACCAGCTGCGTCATTGTCACGATCGTCGGATGCATGTATCTGGCCTCGACAGCAGCATTCAACGCCATGTCCAGCGCGTGTATCGTCCTGCTCTACATTTCCTACTCGATTCCAGTCATATGCCTCTTGTGTAAGGGAAGGCAAGAATCGCTCACTGGACCCTTCAATCTCGGCGTCATTGGACAGATTGCCAACTACGTTTTGCTCGCTTGGACTTTGTTTACACTCGTCTTGTATTCGTTCCCATCTTACATGCCTGCGACTGCCAGCAACATGAACTACGTGTGTGTAGTCTACGCGATCGTTTGTTTCGTTATTGCTGTGGATTGGACCTTGAGAGGTAGAAAGCGTTATAGGGGGCAGGAGGATAGACATGTTGATGTTGGCGACAACGACGTCTTTGCTAAACCCAACTCTACGGCAGATCTGGGGGCATAAGGAACTTCACTAGCATGCACATTCACAGAGACACTTTGTCGAAAAGGAGAATGATTTTCCATATTGAAGCCACATACAGTGAGAGCGCGTCAAAAGCCAACACTTTTAGAACAGGCCATCAACTACAGAAGCATCTTGCTTTTCAACAGCTTCCACTTCAGGTGCAAACAGTCCTGGCGAGCTGCATCGGTCTTCTCTCCTTCTTCGCATCACGATTCATGTATTTGTTTTCAATTCAACCATTATGTCAGAACAAGGTTTTTCCGGAAATGTTCTTCTATCATTCCCGAAGTTTCAAAGCCACTGAGCCGCCCAATTGGAGGACAAGCATTTTCCCCACCCGCTCGGCTCTGTGTTTTTGGCTGTGCCGTTGGAATCTTGTGCACGCTTGTCAGAACTTTCCAAGCCTCTCAAGCCTTCTCAAGCCTCTTCCGCCTGTTTGCATGTTAAAAGAAGGGACTGTTTCAAGGTTTCGTTGCTTGGTATCTTGAGTATATGGTCAACAGCATATCATCAGCTTAAAGGCACGCATTCTGCGATCGAAGATCGGTTAGGGCCGGTTGTAGCGGTCTCGCGACACCAGACGTTGCTTTGAAAACTTGCGCGGTGCACGGCTTGAAGTTGTGACAGACACGATCCCGAGTTCCGGTTCAAACTCGTTCTCGTCCACTCAGGCGGCAGTAGATAATGAGGCACCTCGTCATATCAGCAGTCGGACCGAAGACACATGCTTGCCGGTGCTCACACCTTTCCTGAAAAAGACATGAAGCGGATCTTCAAATCGGACCTTCTCAACAACCCTACAGGTTTCTTGCGTGTTTGTAGGTAATTCTGGGGGCAAGTTCTCCATGGAGATGAGAAATGGAGAGACTGCGTGCCTCCACCTTCGCAATGGTCTGCCCACGGAGTGCGATCGGCTGTGATGCACGAGCATCCCCATGGCAGTTCTCCACTTCTATGGAGCATACAAAAGGTGGAGGGGCACCCAGGTAGAAAGAAGTTTTCTTTCTTGAAACGTTTCTCTTCATTCAGTCTCTCTCCTCATTATCCATAGTCGAACGTGAGTTCGCTGTTCTAACCAACATGGGTAAAGGTGTCAAGGGAGCCGCCTCTGGCGAGCAACATGAAAACATCGAAATGTTTGACGCTGGTCAAAGCAGTTACCAAGATCGTCGCGATATGACCAAGGATCAGATGGAAGATGCTGTACGCTCTGGCAGTGTTCCTCACGTCAACACCAGCGAGGCCGTCGACATCGCGAAGAACGGCGGCTGGGAAGTCGATGCTCTTATGACGGAAATGCAGAACGAGATTGATGCTCAGGGCGGTGACAAAGATGGTCATTTCGACCTCAGCTTTTCTGATCCCAAGTACTTCACATACCTCATCGTGGCTTTTGCATCCATGGGTGGTATGCTCTCGGGTCTCGATCAATCGCTCATTTCTGGTGCCAATCTCTTCCTTCCTGGCGATCTAGGACTCAACGATCGTCAAAACAGTCTGGTTAATTCTGCCATGTCGCTGGGCGCCGTCGGTGGTGCCATTATTCTATCTCCTGCCAACGAGTACATGGGTCGCCGCTGGGCCATCATTTTCTCTTGCGTTCTCTACACCATCGGGTAAGTCGGATCGAACCTGATGTACTGCACAGACACTGACCTGAAATCCAGTGGTGCGCTCGAAGCCGGTGCCATTAATTACGGCATGATCATTACCGCTCGCATCATCCTCGGATTTGGTGTTGGTCTCGAAGGTGGTACTGTGCCTGTCTACGTTGCCGAAACCGTGGAGAGAAGATATCGTGGAAACATGGTGTCCCTCTACCAGTTTATGATCGCCTTGGGTGAAGTTTTGGGCTACGCCGTCGCCGCCATGTTTGCAGATGTGCACCCAGGTAATTGGCGTTACATATTGGGCAGCTCACTTGTTTTCTCGACGATTATGGGCATTGGTATGCTTTATATGCCAGAGTCACCCCGATTCCTTATGCACAAGGGCAAGCCTGTGGAAGCCTTCAAGGTATGGAAACGCATTCGTGGCATCGAATCTCTGGACTCTCGCGAGGAATTCTACGTCATGAAGATGTCGCAGGAACAGGAAGATGAAGAGGTCGCTGCCGGTCGTGGAAATGCCAAATACCCCTGGATGGATCTCTTCACTGAGCCTCGTGCACGCCGTGCCTTTGTCTACGCCAATGTCATGATCTTTTTGGGCCAGTTCACAGGTTAGTAAAGAAAAGGACGATGCTATCAGAACGACAGCTAACCATGATATTTTCCTAGGTATCAACGCCATCACCTACTTCATGAGTACTTTGATGAAGCGTCTTGGTTTCGACGACCTCAAAGCCAACTACATGTCTCTTGTTGGCGGCGGTTCCCTGCTCATCGGCACCATTCCTGCTGTCTTGTACATGGAGAAGTGTGGTCGTCGTTTCTGGGCTTGTGCCACCATGCCTGTCTTCTTTGTCGGTCTGATCATTGCTGGAGCTTCTCAATACGCTGGCGGTCAGAACGCACAGATGGGCGTCTATCTTACCGGTCTTGTCATCTACGAGATTTTCTTCGGTACCTACGCCTGTTTGACTTGGGTCATTCCAGCAGAATCGTACCCTACTTACCTGCGTTCGTACGGTATGACGACTTCAGACGGTTGGCTCTTCCTCTCATCTTTCATCGTCACCTACAACTTCACTGCCATGTCCAACGCATTCACCAACATTGGTTTGACTGCTGGATTCTACGGCGGTATTGCCTTTGTCGGTTGGTTCTACCAACTCTTCTTCATGCCCGAGACCAAGGACAAGACTCTTGAGGAGATTGATCTCATCTTCTCTCAGCCTACTAGCAAGCTTGTCGCTCAGAACTGGAAGAATGTCAAGGAGACCACCAACGATCTTCTCAGCTTCAAATTCAAGAAGGTGTTCATCGATGCACACAACACCCCCGCCGTCGACTTTTCGCAAGGAAAGCACGAGGTCGGTCACCAAGCATAAGAGTTTGATCGCTCACGATTCGAGGCTGGATTTACTCGAATCATGCATCAATGGTATGTTTGAGCAAGGGAAGAAGTTATATTGCTCTCGCTTCTTGGCCGCCAAAATACAGATTGGTACTTTTTGTAGATAGATTGTCCTATAATATGAGTTTATGATACCCAACACACTGTCTTCAAAACGTTTTTCGATTGCATATGACCGATTTCTGGCAGAGAAGGCATTAGTTATGACATTTTTCGTCTTGCCAATGTCTCGTCTCGTGATTGACAGCGGTTGGCCGGTCCCAATGTCTCAACCTAGGAGATCTGCAGAGAACAGTTTATTCTTTGACACCAAAACTACAGTGAACCTATCATACGTTCCTTTCTCTGATCATTGAAACCTTTTATAGCTCCTCAAAGAATTTTCCAAATGGTTTACCCTCGTGAGGTGAGAGACGACCTGCTGTGTTGGCAGGGTCGCGCCTCCAACCATGGTTTAGACACTCGACGACGACATCGGGCCATTACCACAAATGATATCAGTAATGTCGCTGAGCAAATGTATCCTATATCCTTGCATCTGTGTGAATTGTTCCTTGGGTGACGGTTGAAGGTTCGCTTGACAGGTAAGTGCGAAAAAATGCATCTCGATTATTGCCAATGCAAATGGTCAAGCTGAATGAACCCAATTGATGGACTATTCATCCCTGCAAATACAAACTACTGACTGGACCAAATGCTGCGACATCAAATCTCACTGTCTTCAACATTCCAATGTCTGTTAGAATTTATCTGTTATGCAGCTGTCTCAATCCTGGTCCTGTGTGGGACAATTGTGGTTTCACACCCCTGTGGAACTCTATTTTGCTGGCTTGAAAGTCGTGAGCAGAGCACTCCGAAACTGATCCCTTCTTTCTTTGTTGGCCTGGAATCTCCTATTACCAAGCTCGACGAGAACACGCATGTATGCATCTGCAACCATGGGAACAAGCTTGCCGTCAGAATCCTCAAAGCCGATCACACTGTCGAAAGCGAGACCAGTATTTCGTATTGTCAGAGTGGCGGTAGAGGTATGGATATTGTCGGTCTGTATGCTTGATATACCACTTTCCTCGAAGCCTGAACTTAGTGCTGCTGTCTGTAGCTTTCGGGCACTCTCTAATGAAGAGCATAGAACACTCAAGACCTGATCTGTCAATCAATTTGAGGCCAAATAACTTGTTATCGACAAAAAGCATCAAAAATCGCGAAATACAGTATTCGAAGGTTAAATCGCGAGGTGTCACCTACCATGGGCTCAAATCTCCACCTTATCCATCTCAGGTTGTCAGTAGATGAAGGAATATGTAGTTCAGTATGATCGGAAAGTCCCAGCATTGGAGCTACAAGTCCTTCTTTTGGCAAAGGTAGAGGGTCGTGTGAGACGAGTAGAAATTGCCCAAGAGTGGCAGCATCAGTAATGTAAGAACAGTTCATGTGATCGATTGACGATGTTCGTGTTGTTGCCAGCTCCTGACCTTCCAGATATACGACAATGCGGCCGGCACAGCCGCCTGTTGCCACCAGTGTGTCTAAGCCATCTATATCCTGTACCAGATCACGGATTCCAACATCTATTCTTTCTATAGGCCCAAGACCTGTGGATGAGGTGTCAGAAGCTGGAGGTCGTCGCAGAATCCTCGCCTTCCTTGCCGCGAACGTCGACGACATGTCCACGCGCATTCTGTCGACAGACTGATCAAGATCGCTCGTTCTAGCGGTGTTCGAGCTGTCCGTATGGAACGCTGACTTCGGTGCTTCGATGCCTATCGGAGGTGATGTGAGATGGTCGTGCGATGTTTAGAGGGGTTCATGATGTCA
This sequence comes from Aureobasidium sp. P6, assembly GCA_003992365.1. NCBI lineage: Eukaryota > Fungi > Ascomycota > Dothideomycetes > Dothideales > Saccotheciaceae > Aureobasidium > Aureobasidium sp. P6. The sequence continues at coordinate 271,750 of RZIQ01000021.1, forward strand.
TTTGGAATGCGATGCTCACGTTCTCTCGGTTGTTGTCGCGTGGATACGACTTGCAAATTGAGTTACATAACCACGGACAAAATACTGGCTTTTCATCGCACTTTCTGAAATTGTTCAAAGTCTGGTTCGCTCTCCACTGGACATCTCTAGGCACAGGACTGGTGTCTCAACGTCCAGCATACCGCGCGCTACTGATCAGGACCGCTTTGGAAACTGGACCCTTCCCCACTTGAATACATATCACGCAGACGTCAAATCAAGGACGCGCAATATGCCTCGGAAATCTGCAAATACTTTGGAGCAAGATGAAGTGGATCCAATCGAGGGCCGTAAACGGGAACGAGCGACTTCAAGGGCTTCTCGGAGGACTACTACCAAGAGCAAATACTTTGAGCCTGATACTGAAGATGAAGATGAAGGGGTCCTGGATGACGAATCGTCCAGTGCTGTTGTAGAGTCAGAGAATGATTCTGATGCATCTCAGGAGCAATTTTCAGATGATGAGCAACCTCCACGAAAGCGAAGAGCACCTGCAACCTCGCAATCCACCCCCGTTGGCGGTAAAGGAAAGGAACTCTGGCGTCAAGGTGTCAGCACTGGACTTGCACCAGGAACTCAGGTGATCATCAAGAAGCCAAAACCTAGATCCGCTGGAAAAACTCCATACTCTGATGATAGAATACATCCAAACACGATGCTGTTTCTCAAGGATCTCAAAGCGAACAATGACCGAGAATGGCTCAAGAGTAAGTTTTTCACTTTACACGCCTGCATCTCGCTTCGTATCAGATCGAAGTCTAGATTTCTTCATTTCTCCACATCGCTGTTCTGCTCTGGTAGAACATCAGACAGGTGCATATTTGCTCCTCAATTTTGACTGCGCCGCTCAATTTAATTCTACGCAAGTCGACTGAAGGGAGACTTCTTCTCGGCCGACACAATTTGTTTTGCCGAATTGGAGAGAATGTTGGTTCACTTTGTAGCTCGAGCAGTTGTGCAGTAGCTTGCAGATAGAATCTGGACAGGGTGTTGGTCGTCCATTGTTCTCCACAACTCCAAACCACCCGCTTGAGCGCCTGATTACACTTGTAGATCGGGCACACCATTCTCCAAAGACAGACTGGTCTGAGTTGTCATACTATTCACGCAATTGGCTGACTCGTTACCACTCCTGCAGTGTATGATGCCGACTATCGATCTAGTCTCAAAGACTGGAATTCGCTCGTGGAGGCCTTGACCGAAGAGCTCACAAAAGTCGATGACACTATCCCAGAACTGCCACTCAAGGATGTGGTCAGTATTGCCCATGAATCGACCAGTGCATGTGAGCTGATCTTGTCCCTCTCCCAGGTCTTCCGAATCTACAGGGACATACGATTCAGCAAAGACCCTACACCATACAAGGTACGGAAAAGAAAAATGCTCTCGGCCGCAAGACAGTTTGCTTGTAGACAACAGGAGTATTCCCGTTCCCCAATATCACGCTAATCTGGACGCATTGACCTATAGCCGTATTTCTCCGCTGCTTGGTAAATTTCCACCCGTGTGATCGATATCATGCGTGCAGAAGGATCATGGACATGACACTGACCAAGATTTTATGAACGTCTAGGTCACGAACGGGCCGCAAGGGTCCATATGCCGCCTACTATGTCCAAATTAGTCCAAACGATAGCTTTGTTGGTAAGTGGCAAGATTTTTTTATCATTGTTGGTTTTATATGATTATTGTTGGTCCGAGGCTTGCTCAATTAACTCGGGTGTCAATTCTGCCCTTGGAACGGCACCATATTACAACACTACCAACTCTCCGAGGGCGCGATTGCCAAAGGACCTGGTTTCTACAGCAGCAAGCGCGAAGGGTCAAGCCGTGTGATAAGATAACGGATCGATCAGCCGGTCCAGGCTTGATGTCCATCGTTCGGAAGTTCGAAGGAAAATGCTGCGACGTCTTGAAAGCAAGAGTACGATGTGCGCCTTTAAAGTCTGACATACGTGGCTACTGTACTGCACAGTTCTCTGAAGACGTCAGAGTTGCACCTTCTCATCGCCCAGATACAGCTCCTGTCTCTCGAGGGACGACTTCGCCGCCTATCAAGCACTGTGCTCTGCAACAACCATATCACAGCGCTCTGCTTAGGAAAAGGGTTGATTCCGGTACTCGTACGTTTGTGTTGGGCGTTCCACCTTTTTCTGATTCGGGTGACTGAGTCGGTCAAGCGCTGGCGGCGAAGCAATGTTCTCGGGATGACGGGGGTGTTGTGTGGACGTTGTACATCGACTACAAGGATCTGCTGCAATGGTCAACTTTGTTCTGATGACTGCACGTTCTTACTCGGTCTGGTTCAGTGACCTCCGTTTTGTCGAAGAGGAACCTGAACCATGCTACATCGCACAGAGGCAGGAAATGGAGTTACACGCACAGGACTGACCAAAGAGACATCGCGGACAAGATTCTCAAACATGTTGAGACCTTTACCAGGTCGAACTAGACCAGACCGTTGTTTGCTCAACAGAGTGATCTTGCATCAAAACTGACTGTTCTCGCGCAGGTGGAGGCTATTGGTCTCCAGACGCCAGAGCTCTGGCAGCTCTACGTACCAGCATCGATCAAAACCCGCAGCGCCTTAAGAAGGTATTGATGAACGACAAGATGCGAACCGAGTTCCTCTCTGGTGCCTCGAGCAACGGAGCCGTGAAAGCCTTCGTCAAGGAGAATGCCGAGACCGCATTGAAGACCAAGCCAAAGGTAAGCAATCAACCTTTCCTTTCTCTGCCCAGTACATAGATTCTGTTCCGTGGCAGCGGCTCTGAGCGTACGTCGTGGAGCCGGACATCTCAAGGAAGCATCCTCCAGTCTTGCTCGCGTCAGCAAGTGGATGCTTGTTGAGGTGATGACCAATATTGCCAGCCCTTTCGGCGCTTTGTGGCTGGCTAATCCTCTACAAGCCACATGGATACGACCAGAAAGCAGCTGGCTTCGGCGGGTTCGTTCATCGCCATCATCCCCAAGCGGTAGGGAGCTGCGTTGCTGCAGAAACTCGACTGCCGGAGGATTTGATGAATGAGAGAAAAAGGAAGCAGAGTCGATCACACACGATGGATCGTGGATGCAGGTCGTCACAGGTGATGGCTATCAGAGAACCTTCGGCCCATGCTTTGTTCCGGGCGGGTAGCTGTTCCTCGCTACTTACTCCCTTACTCCCGCTCGGGCTGGAGCGTCCCGCGTTGCCTCTTTCTGTAGGGAATCCCGAGATCAACAAAGGAGATGACGATTCTCAACGTATCTCTGATCAACAAACCAGAAAGGTGCGCATGCCTCTGTCCTTGTCAATCTGACACGGTCATTATCCATGGACTTGCTGATTGTCTATCGCAGATGCTCGCAGACACGTATGCCGAGATGGCGAGTGGGATTTGTGAAGACGCGATTGTTTGGTAGACTAGTCGGTTGACTCCCGCTAGTCAAACCTACCTCACTTCTACATGTCTCATGAGAAGAGCACCAAAATTAAACAGGATGATCGATGAGTGGATGGTCATACAGAGGCATACGAAACGGAAATTAGAACTGACCCTCTTCAATTTCTAGGGATACGAGGCTGGTCATCCGGACATTGACCTTCTTCGTCTCAGGCGATTTACAGTCGGCACGAAGTTGAGTGATGCTGAGGTTCTTGATGCGCAAGTTCTGCACAGAATTGCGGATCTGTTTTCGGTGCTTCACCCATTTGTAAGTGTCGTCTTTTCCCTCACCTGTGAACGCGCCTCTGCTCTGTGAGTTGCTGCACATGCAAAACAAGGGCATGTTTTGAACCATGGTACTCGGATTGCACCGTCGAGAGACGATGCAACGATGGGGAACGCGGACCTTTTATGGCCGCGAGTCATTATCCACAAAATGACAACCGTCCGGCCCGCGGTACGGTGCGTGGTCTGTTTCGGGCTTCGTTTTTGCGTGAAGCAAGCCTCAAAACTTTCCTACACAATGCCATCCCTACTAGCCAACCACGATTTAATTGTTGTATGACGGCTGACATGTCCAGATCGCTTGTTTGAACCAAATTGTACTTCCTGACCCTAGTGAGGATGATGAAGAAGATGAGCCTGATCACGATGAGGAGGCCGAGGAAGGGTCAAATGAAGAGCCCGAAACAGAAGCGTCTGATGCCTAACGAGACGCGATACAGAATTCGGAATGCCATTAGGTGATGGTTGATGGAGGGTTTCAACAGATGTGTCACTTCCCATTCTGCAGACATGATCGACTAATGGTCGGATGCCACGAATGTATCATTTAATTCTTTGCTGCATCTGTTCTTCTTTCGATTGCACGCAGTATGCAGCGCTTTTCGTCTGTGACAGGTCGTCGCTGAGAATTTGGGAGAGAAAGATTATGATGACTGCCAGCGCATCAAAAAGCTCGCATAAGTTATGATTGGTCTATCCCTCGCTTTGGGGCGTGCGTTCTGCATTGGCAGACCGCATGAGATTTCAGTCACCTGACGACGCACCTTGCGCTTTTCAGCTTAGAGCTTCCACGGTACATGCGCGCGCGGTGTCACTCCCAGGTTGGTTCCGGTCTGTGCTACCCATGCCTGGACGTAGTTCATCATCAGCAGGGCAGCAATTATGCGGGTCTAGGAAGGACGGCAGACATGCAATGGATTGGACAACGATAGATGAGTGTTGCAGGTGCGCACCCTCCGAACCTAGGCAGGGAATACCCGCAGCGGACATGTGGCTGTTCAGTCTTGAGCTTGCGCGGCAAAACCCTGTTCTCGGTGTTACGAGTTGTTGGTGTTGCTTTCAGTGAACAAGGTTGGACCGATGGTGCATTTCGATCCGCACCGCCCATCCAGCGTACCGTACCTTATGTTGGCGGTTCGTTTGCTAGGCAGAGTTTCGGACACCACAACCAACGATTCGAAACACACGTCTCCAATCAGCCCCGGAGAACCGCGGACGGGCCAACGTTGCCGACAGATTACATACTTGTATATGAGATCAGATGCCTTATGCCCTGTGTTGTTTCATTTTGCAGAGACAAAACAAATCGTTCAATGTTTCTCGCTAGCCCCATTTCGCCAAACGTCGGGACGGACCGCGCTATCGGCAGGAGAAGGAAGTCTGCTTCATGGAGGGATGCATGCAAGCCGTAATTGATGACTACTGTACGAACAAGCGAAGTAGATGATTTGTTGGCGGTTGTCTCCAATAGGCGCCATATTGCGAGGGAAAATGGCAAATTAAAGTTGATCCCATGTCTCTCCAGAGTTTCGATAGAGTGCTGTCGCATCTATTCATCACAAGATCGCATGACTGCAAGTGTAGGGATGTTGCTTTACCTCCTTCTGCCCATGCAAGCTCCATCTGCAACGCAAGTACCGAAATGGCTACTCCACACACTGCGGCTTGTCAGGTCAGAAGCAAGGGGACGAATGAAGGGAGAGAATGTGATGTGATTCAGATGCCATGCATTTGCGCTTCGTCCCGGGCCTTCTCTGAGACTGAAACCTTGTACGGACGCCTATGCATATGGTAATTGATAGATCAGAAATCCCCATTCGAACAGGTGATGTGGTTGAAGGAGCGCCAATTGAAATAGAACGTTGGTATCGCTACCGGCGTGATCAACCTACCATCCTTTGTTATTTCGACAGACAGTGCATGACCTCATGCTTGTTCAAAGCAAGACAGTTTCCAGACTTGCACCAATTTCGTCAATTCCATTTTGAAGAGCTCTGCCTAAATGGGCGGGCCAGCCTAGACATAGCAAACGTCAAATCATCAGGTGCTGGATGCAAGTGGTCAAGCGCGACCTTCCAGTTTCACATCCTCGACTGCGATCGTTCAAACGGTCTGATCTTGATTCTTGAGCATCCTCTTAACCGCAGTTTGCCCCAAGGTCAGTGTCCTCGGGGCGCCGCATGAGCCAGCGGGTGAACGGTCTGGACTAAGGTAAGTGTCCCGTACCCGCACACGTGTTGTCTAAGACATGACCGACTTGTCCATCCTTCTAATCAATTGACAAGGCGCAGACTGACTCGAAAGGGTAGGGCAAACGATGAGGTGATGATCATATGCAGTGATCAGTCGAAGCAAACAAATTGCAAAGTCACCGGTCAAGCGAAACAACAGGCGAACAGTGGACAGTGACAAACGCTCCGACGGGAAAAGGTGACTCGGTTTGTCCTGCAGAGTGGGAGCGGTCAGCAAGGAAGATCGACCCTAAGCGCGTCAAACATACGCGCGCACACGCCGGAGCCGCTGACGGAGCAGATTTTGGCGAGGCTCGCACCGTCTCAAACGGCGAAGGGAGGCTTCGAGCTAAACGCAGATCATTGCATCCCTCGAGATCCGCCTTGGTCAGAGAGTTCGTGCTGTCGCGTGGCAAGCCGAGGGACACTTCTGCACCTACACTCGGACCAGACGAAGCATATTGCTGAACTAGTGTGTCGGTGACCGCTTGCTGCTGGATCCTACCAGGACCACGACGGTCAGGTTCAACTTTTTTTTTCCTCAGCTAGAGGAACTGCTTGAAGCAGGTCGAGCAGTGGTCCAAAGCCTTTTCTCCGTCTCCCCTCCATCCGTGCCACGGTCCAAATCTTCGCTTTGCCCTGTCGGTAGTAGTACCTGTCTTCTGACCGCCAGCCTGTCCTTCGGCCCCCGAGTGGAGATTTACCATCGAAACAACGTTTCGATCACGGCACGGCTCTCTGCGCACCGAGTGGCAGCGTCCGCAAAGTCAAAGCTCCCAGGACAACTGCGTGGCTGTCTTCACCCGCGCGCGCCGTGATCGACAGGACTGTTTATTGCGTACAAATCCATCGCGCTAGAGCGGTGCATACCCTCTCTTTGCTCAGATTGGAAGATTTAGCGAAGTAACAGGGAGCGGAGCGGCCGCAGGGTCCCTTGTCTTGATTTCACTTGACATCCGCAACCCTTACCAGACTTGCCGCTGGCTGGGCCGCAAAGTGGTCAGCAAGCAGTCTTTTGGGGAGCGTCGCAAAAGAGAGCTCGGACTTGTGCCAAAATATTGATTCTCGAAAAGCATCCACAACTCACGGACGCACTAATCGTCCGCGTTTCTCGCTAACCAGTGAGCGTACCGGGCCATCCCATTCAACCAACCAAACGAAACCGCTTCGACAGCCGGTCGCCTTTTGCACCTGAAATAGCGGCGAGAACCCCACCATCTGTTCCTTGGACATTTCCGTGCCTGTGTATCGGATTCACATCGTTTCTTTCTACCGCTCCTTCTGCCGCCCCTAGAAGCGCGCTTGAGGTCATTTGGTCGTGTGTTTCGTACAAGACTGCCTGCGCACCCGCACTCGCGACTCTTTGCGCAACAACTTCCGACGACTACTGATCGATATTGGGAAGATTTTGTCACTTTTCCCAATTTTCCTGCTGCAGCTGTCACCCGACGCCGCTGTCTTGCCTTGAGTGCCGTTCATCCTGCAGCTCGCCTGCGGCCCGCGCCTCCCTTGTGCAACTACGACATAGCTGCCACATCCCACATCCCACGCCAGCCGACGTGCATACTCGGCTACTGTTGTTCGACAACAAATCTCATCAGAGCGCATTAGTCGCACCCCTCCCCCGAATATTTATTTTTGAGATGTACCCAAACCCTGGAGCACCTGCTGGTTGGAATCCGAATGCTCCTTCCCAGCAACAGCAACAACAACAACCACCTCACCCTCAACATCCTCAGCAGCACCCTCACCAACAACAACAACATCAACAACCTCCGCCGCAACATCAACAACCTCCGCCGCAACATCAACAACCTCCACCACCACCACCTTCTTCTTCTGCCCCTCCACAACATCAACAGTGGGCCCAACCTCCAGCACATCCAAACGCTCAATACACTCAACAGCGTCCACCCCAAGTATGTCAAGTCGCACGAGCAGACGCTCTCGCGTGTCACTAACCTTTCCCATCAGATTCCTCCAATCAGCCAGGCATTGCCTCACGGAGGACCTCCGACCATGACTACCCTTCAACCTTCTCACCCCGACCACTATCGTTCTCTGCCACCTCCTCCCATGTACGGCCACGCCCCTCCAGGTCATCACTACCAGCAGGCTCTACCTTACCCTCCTCAACCTGCGCCTCGTCAGAGAACAGCCATCGCATGCCGCTACTGTCGGCGTAGAAAGGTATGTTTTCTTCTGTTTGGCTTGCAAGCATTCTTCTAATACGCCACAGATCCGATGCTCTGGATTTGACCAGTCCGAGGACGGCCGATGCACAAACTGCCAGCGTTTCTCTCAAGAATGTGTCTTTACTCCCGTCTCAGCACAGTCACAGGCTTTCGTCCCGGCGCATACAGTCTGGAGACAGCAAGGTGCACCTCCACAGCAACTATACGGAGCTTACGGTCAACCCCTTCCTCCCCAACAGCATGCAGTCCGTGATCCTTATCCACCACCGCAACACGCCTACCCTGCTCCACCTCCGGGCATGTACCCTCAAGGCCAACCAGTCTACGCACTGCCTCCTGGAGCTGTTCCCCAGGGACCTCCCCCGCCTAACGTCGCCCCTCCACAACCCACTGGCACACCCACTCAAGCCCAAGAAGTTGGTCGTAAACGTCCCAACGAGGAACCACACACCCCAACTCTCCCTCCACCAAACCCAGCACAAGCAGCTCAACTAGCCCAACAAGGACCTCCCCAGCCTCATGTCCAACCTCAGTACACATACCCCGATCCCACTGGATTGACACCTGCAGCTGGCTCACCCGCTTCCTCGACTACCTCGTTCCAATCTGCTCAACCACACGCGCAGCCATACTTTGCGCAAGCACCTCCACCTCGCAGACCTTCTCCTCAGACTGCCTACTCATACGAACAGCCTCGTCCTTCTCACTCTCCTCACACTCACGCTGCATCCGTACCATCAGCAGCTTACAACCCGGCTGTAACATCTCACCCTGACTCGAAGCCTGTTCCATCGACGACAGATCGTTCTAGTCCAACCAACGGTGCTAGAGGAGTTCGTATCACCGAGCTTGTCGGTCCTAGTGGTCAACCTCAGTCACAGCAAAACCACACACCACAAGGGCCACCTCCTTCAACTGCTGCTCACTCTCAGCAACCCCAACAAGCCCCAGGCGCACCTCAAACAGCCTCGCAGCAAGCCCAAAACCAGGCCAATTCTGAAGGCGGTAGAAGCCAGGCTGATAGCAACATGCTTAGCAAACTCAACAACCCGCGCATGTAGTCTCGTGCAAGATATTCATCCTTGCACTTGAGTAGCTCGGTGAAGAGGTCAGAGTTGGAGCCTCTATGATACATCAGCTCTCAATATGCCTCAACGATGATTTCTAAGCAAGGATTGATGAACCGCTTTGCCCAGAATGATAAATGTCTTTTTAGTTCTTGTTCTTCATCGTTTCCTTTTTTTTTTTTTTTTTTTTTTATCAATCTTCTTTTCTCTTCAAAGTTTTCTAGGTAGTTTTACAAGGCGAGGCATATTTACAATGGCTAATACCACTGTTGCTGGAATGGTCATTAGACTCAAAAGGCCCTTGGGTTCTGCTGGCAGGATGTTCTGATAGCGTTCAACTCATGCATTGGGTGGTTGATTTTCCTTCACAGGCTTTGGTCGGTGTTTCAAATAGCCAATGATCTGGGCCCTCCCGTAGGAAAGGATTGAAAAGTTCTAGATATCCGTAGCTTCTTGATGAAGCATTAGTATTGAGATTCTTGGTTACCACTTCACAATCATGATATTTGTTCTTGAAGATTTGACTGTGCCAGCAAAGAGTTTCAGTTCAGCACATGCAAGAGAAGCTTGAGACTTCTCTTGCGTGCGAGCCGAAACAATCGACGGTGACGTTGATGATGACGCCAAGACCAGACACACCACGCTCTCGACTTTGCTTTCGACACGCTTTTGAGTCTGTCAATCTTCCAATCTGGAACTATCGCTTCAGCCGAGAATTGTACATCATGACAGAAGCACTGGTCAAATGGGCGGTGCCCCAGATCTCACGTCTTCTGCCTCTAGACGAGGATTCTCTCAAACAGATCATCACATATCACGACACACTACCAAGAGATGTAGCAGCAGAACAACTCGGTGGCTTATTAGGCGACTCACCACAAGCTCTTGAGTTTATTGCTTCTTTTAATTCACGCCGTCAAGCGCCGCCATCAGAAGCTCGTCCTGCACCTGCGGCAGCAGCATCTTCAACTCAAAATGAAGGTGTACCAAAAAGACAACCAAAACAGCCAAAGAAGAAGGCAAATATTCATAGCTTGCCGGCTCGGCAGGTCCAAGACCTTGGAGATGGATCCGGTGCCTACAGAAAACAGGATGAAGGTGACTACATGGCTGGCTCGTCGAGAGGCAAGAAACCGCAAGCATCACTGTCGAATTCTCTGGCTTTGCAAGAAGCACCGGATGCCAGGCAACTTCCTGTTCGTACTGCTGGAGGACTTTCTCGCGGATCAAAGGCTCCTCCTTCGGCGTCTGGTCCATTAATTTCTGATGTACTTTCACCGCCATCAAAACCATCTACTCCTCGAACGGCTTCTCCGGCACCCACAAAGACAAAGGTCAACATCACTGGTGGAATCAATATGCATGGAGCTGCAAAGACCTTGTCAGACTTGGATTCTGCTATTCGATCACTTGAATTACAGACCAATCCTACCTTGGCCTCAAATTCACAATCAGCAGCGGATCTCGCAAAGCGGAGATGTAATTGTATGGCTACGCGTCATCCTCTCTTGACTATTGCTCCAAACTGTCTAAGATGTGGAAAGATTGTATGTGTCAAGGAAGGTCTAGGACCATGCACATTCTGCGAGACTCCACTACTCTCATCCTCCGAAATTGCAAGCATGGTTCGAGTACTCAAAGACGAGCGCGGCAAAGAGCGTCAAGCTGTCAACAATGCTTCTCACAAACGTGCCGAAGTCAGTCAAAAACCTCGTGCCTTTACTGGTCGCGACTTCCTCTCTTCCTCGGCTGCTGCTTCTACGACTGCATCACCACTGTCGTCGGCTCCTCCGTCAGAAGATGAGGGCGACAACGCTGTTAGTAAAGCCAAGGAGCACAGAGACAAACTTCTTGCATTCCAGGCCAACAATGCAAGACGTACACGCATTCACGATGAAGCTGCAGACTTTGATGTTCCCGCGAGTGGCACAAACATGTGGGCTTCTCCCGCCGAGCGCGCTGCAGAACTAAAACGCCAGCAAAAAATCATGCGAGAGATGGAATGGAACGCACGACCCGAGTACGAGAAGCGCCGCATGGTAGCCAGCATTGACGTTGTCGGCGGGAAAATCGTCAAGCGTATGGCCGAAGTCGAGAAACCTGCTAGCGATACAGAGGAGGAGGTAGAAGAGGAAGATACCATGCCCGTGCAGAGGAATGACAATGCGGGATCAGGAGCTTTCAGCAATAACCCGTTGCTGGGTGCACTCATCAGACCTACAGCCAGAGCGGATAAAGGAAAAGCCAAGGGTCAGGAGGGAAGTGAGAACAGAAAAAGTACTTGGAGGAGGGTGCAGGATGACAATGATGATAACGAGCAGTGGATTTTGGATGGTGGTGCGTATGGTGGCAGGGTTGAAGGAAGGAGGCTGGGAGAGGAGGAACATGCTTTCGGCTCGTGAGCACATAGCAATGAGATATTTGTACAGTCGACATGCATGGGTCAATGAGGGAAGTCGACCAGCAAGCACCGTGAGACACATACGTGCACAGGATGTTTATACTTGCACAATACCAAGGTCCATGCGTCGTCCTCGCTCAAGTCTCCGGTCGCCGACTTTCCCCACATCTTGGTATGCCTCCCTGAAAATGTGCATTATTTCTCACCCAAATCTGCATACGAGTAGCCATGAACAAGAGCAAATACAAAAACGAGCGCCTGGGCATGCCCCTGAGGAATGTAAAGGGTGTAGCAACACATGTCATGTTTGTTGGGATACCTCGATCTAACCAGATCAAACCATTCAAGACCTGTTTTCTTCATGTGAGCTTCTCGTGCTTTTTTTTTTCTTGCTCCAGAACAACCAGTGACAAGTGCAAAAAGCAGCGAGAGGAAACGCCATCCTGCACAGGTGATGGAGCTTACAGACCAAGAGAAACAACAAAAAAAATCAAGGCGAAGCCTAAAGTTCCAGAGAATTATGGGCTCGAAATGTTCCGCTGAACTCGGTCGCGATGAACAAAAAAGCAAAACTGAAATAGGCGGGAATCGAACCCACAGCAATCGCTATCGAATCTTTTTAAGACTGGAAGGCGATTATGTTACCACTACACCACTATTCCTTATAATTGACATATTCACAAAATATTGTCAAAATATGATAATCACACATTTCTGCGACGAAGATGCAGAATGGTTTAGTAGCGACTTTGGTCTGTCCTGTCGCGAGCCCCAATGGGTGTCTGTTAGCTATACACTCACGAGAGACGAGCTTAGCAATGTTTGCAGAACGATAAGTTACGAGTATCGCGAGCGCATTCGAAGTCGAAAAGACCAGCGCGTCTGATATCTAAAAGCTATACCTACGTCGCTCGATGATGAGAAATGACACACAAGGAGCAAATTTACAGTATACCTCTTAAGAAACATTGAAAGGGCGATGACCTTTTTTGTGATTCTGAAGTCTTTGACACTTTGGCCGTATAATTTGTGCCGAGATGTAGGTCTCGTCAGTGTGGCCAGGCAGAAACCATTTGTGGATTGACACCGCTCAACGTACAGCAAGATTGAAGTATCGCAGCGATCAACGGCAACAATGACTTACACTCCTCTCAGACGGGTACATATTGACAAAAACGACATATAAGAAGGCAGACGTCTAGTCAGACACTGATCATGATGGGTATGGATCGTGGTTGGCCTCGAAACCTCAGCCGAAGTAATGACCCTGGCATATAGCTGGCCACATATTCCCGCACAAGTATCGACTTGTATCAGCCTGCCCTAGGTCTGAGATGTTCTTCCGGAATCGGCAGGCAGGAGCCTCGAGAAGAGCAGTCGCCGATTTTGGCACATCAAGCCACCATTCGCCTCAAATTCTTTGCACACACTTACCATCAACACAACGATCACTTTCTCGGACAAAAAAAAAAAACCAATTCGAGCGAACAACATGATTGATAGCAATGGTATCTCGAGCAAGCAATAGCAACAAGTCTTAGCAAGTAAAATAACCCATCTCATCCCTTCTCCTCCGCGTCATGAGCGATACTCACACTCTATCGCACATCATAATTTTTTCTCTTTTCTCTTTTCGAAAATTGCTTACACCGACTGGGGGGAAGCAATTAAACCACTCTCAACTCAATAGCCCCGTATGCATCCACCTGATCAGCCTGCAACATGTTTCTCGTAACAAGCGTCAGGACATGCAAAAACCCCTGCGCAGCAACCACTTTGGTATTCTCCTCTGGCTTCAACAAGACCTCGAAATCGACATATTCATCCTTGGTGTCGGATGCTTCGACGTCGAGCACAGACGCAATAGCCTCGACAGTCGTCTCAGCTTCCGCCTGCACCTCCGCGATCCTGGCCTTGACAAAAGCCAAAAAGTTGAGGGATTCGGAAGAGAGTGCTGCGGACAGCCATTGCGAGGTGCCTGCCGTTTGGGTGGACACGGCGGCGGCGGGGCCGAAGAGGTCGTAGTCGGTTGCCATTGATGGGTGTGGCATTTCGTCATGCTCGGTCTCGGCACCCTGACCGAAGGCATCATTGAACTGGACGTTGTCGTCGTCGTTGCGCATGAAATCTAGGTCACCCACGTTGGTGGTAGGGTGAACGCCGCGGCCAACGAGAGGGGAGGCAGAGACTGTGCGGCGGTTTCTGTGTTGAGAGGAAGATCGGATCATGAATCCACCACCTCCAACAGAACTGCTGGGTGCGCCTGCAGGCCCCAGCAGCGGGAAAGGAGGAACGAAGTGATGAGATGATCCCCGCGAAGGAGGTGCTGCATGGTTCCACGGCAGTGCGTGAGCCGAGGAGTGGTGATCTGCCAGTGGAGTTGGTGCTTCACGACCCTGCTCGATCGTGTCGACAGTCTGGTCGGCGAAGCCAGTGTCAAAAGTCGCGACATCGTCTGCGTTCCCTCTGCCGACTTCATCGTCGTTACTGCGTACCCGCACTCTCCTGTCATCATCTTCGTCTGCTACCTGTTCGTCTCTCGCGTGCTTGGTTCCAGCCAAAGTCAGCTGAATGCCGGTCAATGATTGCATGAGTGCGTTCCCGTAGAACATTCGCAGAGGCTCTGGCATGAATTCTTCCGCCCCTTGGTACACCATTCCCAAGCCGCCAATGCCGTTCTGCAACACCCAGAAGTCTGCATTCTTACGCGCCTGAGCAAGACTCTTGCTCTGCACCTTATGTTGCGAAGCTTTGAGTTGATTTGCAAGATAGTTGCGGTCCCAGTCTTGGAGATCAGAAGTGCGCAGCTCGAGCTCTGTGTCCTGGGGCAATGGTTTACGAGCCCTGGTACGAAATGCAGGCGCGGAAGCAGTTGTGGATGATGTCTCTTGATATGCTTCTTCTCCTTCAACAGCCATCGGATGGTCAGGATCTGGCTGCTCAGTGGCTGTGCGAGGAGCAAAAGGTTCGACATGTTGCATGTCAACATCTTGTTGGTTGACGGGAGGAAGTTCGTCATCGTACATGACCACATCACGATCGTCGTTGGGGTCTGGTAGGGTGCCGTCACGTAAGTTGCGCTCTGGAGTGTGTAATGATGCTGCTCTTCCGGCGTCTGGCACTGTAGGTCTGGTAGCAGCTCCAGGAAGGTCGTCCACGTCGTCGAAACTGATGTCGAGATCTGGTAATAGTCCTTGTTCTTCAGCTGCGTACTCGAGGCCTCTGTTGTGACCAGAGCTGACCACGCTCCCCCCACCAAAGCCCAAACCACCACCACCGGCTGAATAGGATGATGCCGAAGGAGGAATGATGATGTCGAGATTAGGATCCAGATGTTCGGAGCCTAGAGCGCTAGAGACAGCTTCATGTGGTGATAGGAGGCTTGATCTCGGAGACGATCCTTCGCCGCTGGTGAGGCCTAGGTCGTCACGAAGAGGGTCGAGATCAATTTCCCATGCCAGTTCTGGAATGAAGTTTGGGTCGTCATCGAGGAGCAGTTGGTTGGGTCTGGTATCAAGTCAGCCGTGCTCTGTCTGGAGGAGTGAAGATGCTTACTTGGCTTTGTGCCTGCCGTCAACGTCAGTCAGAGGTGCATGCATTGAACGCAGCAAGGTACGGATCTTGTTCTGCTCGACCTGTGCATCTTTGAGGACATAGTTGCACTGCTCGCCGTACACACGAGTGACTCCATATCTGGTAAGCTTGGTCAGCAAAGTTTCATGATTCTTCTCAGAGAAAGAGTCCTTACAGTAAGTTGCTCTGAAGTCTAAGTGCCATAGGCGCTGCGGGCGTCACAATGGTCTGACATGCTTTGGGGATGTTGACTGCGCACAGCTCTTTACGATCGACTTTTTTGAGCGTGGATTTGGAGCCCAGTGTTGCAACGAGCCTGTGCGTGGTCAGTGACGTGGATTTGGATGATACGTCGATGCTGCGCTTACCAGACTGTTGCTACACCGTGCTTGCGCGAGGTGAGGACTAGAAGTGATCAGACAAGCGCAAGTGAAGAAGACGGACGCGCTGCTCACCCTCGTGACTGTAGAACATAATCAGACGACGCGCAAAAACATTAGATGAAGACAGATGAAGATGAGAAGAATTTTACACGCGTTCAGACAGATGGACAGAGAAAAGAAAGAGAAATCGTTGGAAAAGTTGTAGCGCGAGGTGAGAAGTTGAGGATGAGGTATTTGAGAGGCCTAGGACAAGAAGAAAAGATGCGCGTTGTTGTGTGCGCATGCAACACCTTAAGAGAGATGCTGTGAGGGAAGGATGTGTTTGAAGGCGTCGAGGTCGGTCCAAGATGAGTGTGAAGCGTAGTATGGCTATTCCTCAGCCAAATGCCTAGTTTTGACTCTTTCTCGTTGTTTTCTCAGCTTGATAATTCTCATGCGGATCATCTTCGAACACTGTTGGATCACACCTGCCTCCTCATCCCGTAGACATTCGCCATCCTATTCACCTTCAATCTACAGGCCGTTCCAGCCAAGAGGCTATCCTGATAGGGACTGCCGTCTCGCTCTCCAAGATCCAGACCTGCCCTTACGAGGATATGGAGAAGGATCGAACATTCAGTCCTTTCTCGTTGCAGCATCCATAGTTGTGATGGCGAAGGAAGTGTGCTATAGAGAGACTGCTTTCTTCCTGGGTGAATTGTTCGACCGTCTCGATATCGAGGGAGCTTCGAACCATGGTAGCAGCTTCTTTGTGGCGCTCTTTCTTGAAGACCGAGGATTCTCGTCTTGCCGGGCAAGCTTCTGGATGAAGTTTTTGGTGTGCGAACTCCAGACATTGTCCAGCCATGGCTTGCAGAGAGCCAAGCCGTTCAGACATGAGATGCTCGCAGCAAGTGTTTGATATATCTGATATCAAGGCAAGCCGGAGTGTTTGTCGAGGACCCGCAGACAACAACGACAGGCTTCTTTCGGCTGCCAGATGTGGTGTGCCGATATCTTAGTCTCCCTTGTCGGCCTTTTCTCTCTCAAGCTTCTGCAGCTCCCTCAATCGCTTCCTCTCCTGCTTCCTCTTCTTGACCTCCAACTCGTCAATCTTTTTATCGAGGACGATTTTCTTTTGCATGAGATTGGCGCGATAGGTCTCAAGTTCGGTGATTTGTTGTAGAGGAGTCGCTTCTGCCACTTTCCGTCTTTCCTATTCCTTGTTATACCAGCTGAATCGAAAGGAGAAAAAGAGGCATGGGAGTAGGAGATACCTGTTTTATATCCTGCTTCATCTTCAGCCCGGCACCGTACCAGGCTCCGGTTGCCGTGACTGCGGCGATACTGCCGGTGAGGACGAAGCGACGGAATGTCGCAAACGGTGGTGTCGACATGACTTTGATTTGGTAATGTCTATGTTTCAAGACTCGAATGGCCAATGGGTGCAGAGATTCATGGTCATGTCTGCGCATCGGCTTGTCCCGCTGCCTGCTTGGTTGGTTGCTTTCTCCACGTCTTTGGTTGTTTACTCTACCATACAGTACTATCGACAAGCATCTTGAACACAATCATCCAGCTCGCACCGTCTCTCCTTCAAGCGACATCCATCCAAAATGTCAACCTACGGCAGCCACCGTCAATCCCTCGCCCCCGCCCGCTCATCCGCCCACTCCTCCGCCTACAACAACTCCACCCAATCCTCCACCTCCACCTCACGCCTCTCGACAATCCCCACCCAGGCATCCAAGCAACGCCAACTCTCACACTTGAATTCGCAACTGGCTCAACTCACGGCACACATGAGCGATCTGGAGAATCTGTTGCGCATGACGGCCGTACAGGCAGAGGGCATGAGAGGCTTGGGCGGCTATGCGGGCGGCATGTTCATGGCTGCCAGTAAAGTTCTAGGAGAAGAGGCCGTGAAGAACGAGGCCGAGGGCAAGAGGGAGGAGGAGAGGTGAGAGGGATCATGACAATGATGGTCATGGCCATGCCTTTGAAGCCGCATATCACCTTTGCTGGGAATGCTCTTATTTGTGCCAGTTCCCGCAGCTGCAATGCGCAGACACGCCTTGTGATATTCTGCAGTATCGCCAAGGACTTTGCATGGGAAGCACATTGATGCATCGATATTGCCTTGCCACGGGCCTTTGAACATGGACACAGCACTCTACATACGCTCTTCCTGCTGTGTCATGTCGAAGTGTTAGAAATGCGGCAGGAACGAGTGAGAAAACCATCCAAGAAGGAGGAAAGGAACCATCAAGAGTTTTGCCAGACCCCAAGAAGAGAAACACGGGACGAAGGAACAAAAGCAGGAGGGAAAATGGAAGAATCGTCATGCATGTCATCCCACGTTATCTATCTGGAAACAAGAAAAGAGGCCAAATCGCTAGCCTGGACCGCCGTGCAGAGCAAAAGGTCCCCCTGATAATCAACAGAAGTTGCAAATCCCTCATCTATGATTGTTCGTGTTCCCATGCTTTTGTCGTTGAGGAAAGGACCATCAAAGGCCTTTTATGCCAAAGCCTTCTCCTGCTCCTCAATCGACTGCTTCGAAGGCAGATCGACGGCCTTGTACAGCAAGATCAGAGCAGAGTGGCTCTCACCTCCACCAGACAGCGTCTCGACCTTCTCGGCCTCGACCTCGCTGACCTTGTCATCGTTGAACCACCACCATTTGCCATCCTCTTCACCGACAGTGCCGTCGGGCTGCTTGGGGCCAGTCTTCTTGACGTAAGCAGTGTAATGACCGCTGTCGGCACTGGAGCCCTGGTGAGTGATGACACCGCGAAGTTCGTAGAGACCGGTCTGGTTGGCGGACTTGTCGGCAGCGAGTTCGGGAGAGACATTGGCGAGCAGATCCTTTCTCATGGACAAAATCTTCTGGGCACGCTCCTTCTCAATCTCGGCGTCCGTCTTGTATGTCTCGGTACCGCCCATCTCAGTGTCACCACCTGATACGCTCATGCCGACATTCTTCTGCTTGGCGAGCTGAGCCTCAGAGTCGGGACCGGTAGCCTTGGTCTCGCGTTCCTTCTCCTTGCGCTTTTCCAGAGGCTCAGATGTGACGTTACCGGCGAGGTCTTCCTGCTCCTTCTGCATGCGCTTTTGTCTCTTCTTGGCACGCTCAACATCCTCTTGCTCCTTGCGGACTTCCCGAATGCGATCGCGGACGGGGATCAGCTGCTTCTTCAGCTCTTCGGTGCAGAATTCGACAGCATCCAATTCCATGGGGAAGGTGACCTTGCGCATAATCTTTGCCTTCTTCTGAGTGTCCTTGCGCCAGAAGAAACGGACAAAGTGGACGGGCATGTACTTGGGAAGGCGGGAGATACGGGACGACTTGGTGTAGGTGGCTTCGCGGCCAAGGGATTCGGAGCGCTTCTCGATGGTCTCGTTGAGAGCAATGTTGACGCCCTCGCGGAGGTGGTTGGTGTCGCCGCGAATGTTGCAGTCCAGCTTGAAGAAGACATCGCTAGACTTGACAGGTTCCTCGGTGGCGCCAGAGTCGTCGCAGCTCATAACTGATTCGGTGGTGCCGGCCATAAACTCATCAACCCAGTTGTTGCCACGGGCATTAGCCGCAGATGACGACGAGGACTCGCCCAGCTGCAGCTTCTGACGAAGCATCTGAACGATTGAGGACCAGGCCTCTTCAGCGTCCTGCTGTGCATAGCCATGTCCGTCCTTTGACTTTTGCGAGAATTGGGGGTAGCTGGTGCGGAGAGCGTTGAGGAAGACGAGAGGAGGGAAGCCTTGCTGGGTCTCGCCCATCTGCTTGTACAGATCGCGAAGGGAGCCAGTGAGATCGGTGGATGAACCAAGACCACCCAGACCGAACTGGCTGAGATTGCCAAGGTTGGAAGACGAGCCTGCGCCAGAGCCGCTGATTTGTGTCAGCAGATAACCATGACATGGTTCAGGTTTGTGGGGTTTGCGCATACCTGTCAGAGTAGGTGCTCAAAGCGTCGCCGAGTTCGGGAATGCTCTTGAGTGTCTGGAGAGCAGAGTTGAGGTAGCAAGTGTTGCCGAGGTTCTGGAGACCGGCAGGAGTGGCGCCAGAGAGTTGGGCGGCCTCGGACTCAGTCATGTCTTCGAGGAAACGGATCTTCTCGGTGGGCCGGTCGACCTGTGATGCGGCATCGCCTGAAGGGGTTCCCATCATCATGAATTGCTGGCCGGCCTTGGCCTTGAGCGAAGACAGAGGAGTGTCATCCTTGAGTTGGCCTCCCTTGATGAGGATCTTCTGGCGTTCGGGCTCGACGTTGGTGAGCGAGTAGAGCTGGTACTTGAAAGTCTCGCCGGTTGCTTCGGGGTCGAGATCGACGTCGTACTTCTTGCCTTGGTGCTTGACGACAACAGGGATGGAAGCCATGATGGATATGCGCTCACGGAGGGTGTGAGATGGCGGACCAAAGATTTTGTAGAGATAGAGGCGATCGAACGCCCGAGAACAACATCGCGTCACTGTCCCGCCGCCGGTTAATCTTCGGTGCGGTCAGGATGAGAATGCGGTTTTGTTGTCAACTGCAAACAACAACCAAAGAAATCACCTTGACTATACCATCTGCGGGCATCTCGCACTTGAGACTCGGCACTGTCACGTTTTATTCAGAGCCATCCGGGCAAGCTTGATAACTTCTAACAACAACTACAACACGATGCAACAGACTTTGGCCGACGACAGCCTCGCCCATCTCAGCCGCCTATCACAAAAGGCCGGCGTTCAGGCTACTCTCATCCTCTCTCGCGAAACTGGTGCTATCGTTCGCTCTTCTGGTCTCGTCTCACGCGACGAATCAGCAAACCCTGAGAGCACTCTTCCCGCGTCAAGTGGCGACGATCGCACAGATGGCGCCATGCCGGATGCTGAGCACGTAGCTGAAGTCGTTTGGAAGTTTGCAAAGGCCGCTGCCGACGTGCTCCATGAGTTGTCCACCTCGTCTGACGATGATGTGAGACTGCTCAGACTGCGCTCAAAGAACAAGGAATATGTCATTTTCCCCGGTCAGTACAACCGACTTGGACTTGTTATCAGATTCTTTCTCTAACAAACGACAGATGCCAAGTTCATTGCCGTCGCTATCCACAACACTCCACCAGCATGAATTTGCGACATCGGCTTATCAGATCTGCCAAGATTTTGATCAAATCATACCACCCTACCAGTCGACACATGGTACGATTCTGAGCATCAGAAACCGCTAGCCGCTCCATCCTTATCGGCAACTTCGCCTACCAATGCGCTTCGGAGATTTCCACCGAGTTCACGTCGACTCCCTCCTTGAACCAGCGCTCCGACTGGCTGATCTCGATATTGTTACCGCTCATCTGTCGTTTGCGCATCCTGCCGTCCTCTGCAAATGTCCAATCTTCGAGGCCGTAACATCTCATCCACTTGCCAGTCTCAGCGTGCTTGAACTCGTACCAGAACTGCACTGCGATTTTGTTGTCGCCAAACGCGAACAACTCCTTACGCAGACGGTACTCTTTTTCCGTAGCCCACTTGCGGGTCAGGAAGTCAACAATAGCATCGGTTCCGCTAAAGAACTGATCTCTATTACGCCAAATGCAATCTGGAGTGTAAGCCTGGGGGGAGTCGTCAGTTTGAAATTGAGGGAAGCATGAAGACAAGTAAAGTGGAATTGCAGTCATAGAATGAGACCGAATCACATCAAGAACACAGTCTACTCGGCTGGGTGAAAGCATTTGCAGTTGAAAGAAACTTTGTTTACCTTTGCAACGTCCTCGGGGTTCCTACGGGATTTGATCAGCTTCTTGAAACACCCAAATTCAACGAGGCGTGTCCTACTGGGCATTCCATAGATCTTGGGCCCTTTTCACCTTCTCTTGTGCAGTCGCTTGGGTAAAAGGTGGCTTGGACATGTTCTCTTTCCTTACTGCTCGTATGGCAGCAGCAGCTCAAGCTGTGACGTGGCTTTCAAGTTTGTTCATCAAGGTGAAAACGGAGCTCTCTGCTTTTCCGAAATCGGTCCGGACACGACTCTCGTCGGCAACTTCCACGTTTTGCGTCAATGCTGTGGAGCTCTTCTCCGTCAAACAAGAGGCAAGAGCGGTGGAGGCTTGCTCACGGTCCAACAATGGAAAGTGCCAGAGACTCATGGGCTCTGCCTAAGGACGAGGTGTCGTCTGATTTGAAATGCGAATCCCGATTTGATAGGTAGCTTCATTCCAAACATAAAAGTGCTCTCCTCTTCCTCACATCTCTCCCTGTCCCTTATCAGATCAGTTCAACTCTTAAAATCTTATTCCCTAATCAGTTCATCAATTCACATTCAAAATGGTTCTCAAGGCTGGTGACAAGTTCCCCGAGGGAGTCAAGTTCGGGTACGTCACTTGGTATTGAATTGTTTTTGTTACCAGTACTGACAGGTGAACTAGCTGGGCTCCCATCTTGGATGAGGACCCAACCGTCTGCGGTATTCCTCAGATGTACGATGCCAACAAGGAATGGGCTGGCAAGAAGGTCGTCATTGTCAGCGTTCCCGGTAAGTCTATGATATGAAATCTTGCTGGATGTGATATACTGACAACAATCATCAGGTGCTTTTACTCCTAGCTGCTCCGCCTACCACCTCCCTCCTTACGTTCAGAAGTTTGAAGAACTCAAGTCCAAGGGTGTCGACAAGGTGGCTTTCATTTCAAACAACGACGAGTACGTTCTTGCGGGCTGGGGCAAGGTCAACAAGGTTCCCAAGGGAGAGGACTTCGTACGTGAAACAAGAAACAGCAGGAAGGACAACGACTGATTGTACAACAGCTCATGCTTTCTGACACCAAGACCTTCTTCTCCGAGAACTACGGCTGGCAGGCTGGCCCTAACAAGGGTGACCGCACTGGTCGCTGGGCCATGATCGTTGAAAAGGACGGTACTATCAGCTATGCTGAGAACGAGGGTCACCTCCAGGAAGTCAAGGTGAGAGCGATCCTAAGTGTTGATTCTACCGTAATGCTGACATCGGTGCCAGGCTTCTGCCGTCGAGACCATCCTCACCAAGGTTTAGAATACTGGGATGCACTCTGCTCCATACAAAAAGGCCAACGGTTATAGAGGAACATAAACTTAAGAATATAGAAATGCCGCAACGAATGAAAATATATTAATGTCCAAACATCTTCAACACTATCATCAAACTCTCGTCAATTGCAGCCCGAGCCCTATGGTGTAACTTCGACCAAACAGAACAATTGAAGCATCGGAGTGACTAAGGTTATGAAGAATGCAGATGCTGAAGTGCCATACACATCACGAGGTGACTTTTACAGATGATTATGTAGCATCACAAACGACCCGCTTCCTTCAGGTGAAATATGGAGCAGGAGATACAGGACGAACTTCTTTCTCACGCAACCCATCGGGACCGACAATGAAGCGGTCAACCTGCCTAAGAGCCTTTTCCTGGAATAGAAATCAAAAGCTCGCAGCGAGTCGCGGTGTGATGAGAAGAAAGTCTCGCCAAAGCCCCGTGCGTGGAAA
This sequence comes from Aureobasidium sp. P6, assembly GCA_003992365.1. NCBI lineage: Eukaryota > Fungi > Ascomycota > Dothideomycetes > Dothideales > Saccotheciaceae > Aureobasidium > Aureobasidium sp. P6. The sequence continues at coordinate 294,832 of RZIQ01000021.1, forward strand.
AGAAGAAGAAATCCACTTTCTCCTTCGGCTTAGTCAGCCACAGAAAGCTGCGAAATTCGACAAAGCTCCCCTCGTTCTTTTCAACTACAAAACCTGCGCTTCATTATGGACTCTCTTGATGGATCCAGCTTTGATGTCCTGATTTCAGGAACAGGCATCCAGCAATCTTTGCTTGCGCTGTATGTCTCTTCATGCCTTGTCGTTTGACTCGATCCCGAGAGCTTGTCTGACTGACGCAGCTTCTTTGCGTAAAGTGCTCTGTCGCGCTCTGGCAAGAAAATCTTGCATGTCGACAAGGATGACACCTATGGTGGCCCCGAGACTGCCTTGAGCCTTCAAGAAGTCGAGCAGTGGGTTGGAAAACTCAGTTCTGGTACGTCATCACTCACCATTTCTTGCGCCGAGCGGTAGATTGACTTGTTCACAGCAAAGCAAACTCGATTCAGCAACGTCTCAATCACCAAGTCGGATGATGGGGAGACGAAACTCTCCCCTTCTCGAGCATACAATCTATCGCTAGCACCGACTCTGGTCTATACTCGCTCTGGCTTGCTACCTATCCTCGTATCATCCAACACCCACCAGCAACTCGACTTTATGGCTGTCGGCAGCTGGTTCATATATGAGAGACAAGGACAAGATGCGAACTTGGCTCGCGTGCCGAGTGTACGAGAAGACATCTTTGCTGATCCTTCACTCACACCGAGGCAAAAAGGACAGCTGATGAAGTTTCTCCGCTTCGTCGCTGAATATGAAGACAAGCCTGAAAAATGGCATCCTCATCGCGATACATCTTTTACACAGTTCTTGTCAGAACAGTTCAATCTGCCAGCTGTGGAAACTCTCGTTGCACTTTGCTCTAGCCTCCAGCTTCCGGGACAAATCACTACGCAGTTTGCTCTTGCTCGCATTGCTCGTCATCTTCGTTCGATCGGTGTCTTTGGCCCTGGTTTCGGTGCTGTCATCCCCAAGTGGGGTGGTATGTCGGAAGTCATCCAGGTTGCTTGCAGAGCTTGTGCTGTTGGTGGTGGCATCTACGTCCTCGGACAAGGAATCTCCACTATTGAGCCTTCCCAGTCTGAGGAAGATGATGTTGAAGAGATCCCTAGAGAGCCAGAGAAGCCAGACGTATCACAAGATATCCACAACATGATCACCGAGGGCGAAGGTTTTGTCGATACCACTGCAGACAGTCTTGATGAACTCGAGTCGGGCATCAGGGAACAGTCTCTGGACGATTTACTTGCAGCAGCTGGATACAGCATCGCAGGCGTTGAGGAAGAAAAGCCCACCCCTGCTGCTGATGAAGCTGTTGAAAATCACACTATTGCTTCTGAGAAGAAATCACTGTACAGCGTCCAGCTCAGCAATGGAGACAAAGTCACATCGCAGTATATCGTCGGCTGCTCGGACGACCTACCAAACTCCCTACCTGCCACAACAATTGGCACCAAGGCTGCAGGTGCTCAGCCTGACACTGTCTCGCGCAGCGTCAGCATCATCTCTTCACCTCTGCAACATCTCTTCATCACTGTTGCTGAAGGAGGTGTCGCGCCTGCCAGCGCAGTAGTCGTGTTCCCTGCCGGGTCTCTCTCCATCACGACCCATCCACCAGTCCAAGTCATGATTCATTCCAGTGACACTGGAGAATGCCCACAAGGACAATGTAAGTTTCCCCTTTCCTCTCTCCCATCGTCTGGAAACACCATTGCATGATGAATGATTTTACGAATACTTATCTACATTGTCTGAACAATAATGTCGATCAACACATCTCTGACAACCTGATCGCTTTGGTTCTTCCAACCAGTTTCAACACACTCAATCAATTCTTGCCTTGCCGAAAAGCAGTTGCTAACATTCGATTGAATAGGTATCGCATACGCAAGCACTGCACTTACAGGTTCAGAAGGACAGGAGCTTCTTGCCGAAGCGATCAGATCTCTCCTGGCAACTCATGCTGGAAATGTACAAGTCTTGTGGTCGCTCAGCTATGAGCAACACGCCGAGGTTCCAGCACCTTTGTTTGGAACTGCCCATTCTAACATTCTCAAGTTCCAGGATGCACCTTTGGACTTTGTTTTCGACGATGCCATTATTGAGAATGTTCAGGCAGCTTGGCAGAAGATCTTGCCCGGGGCTGATGACTTTATGGTGTTCAGAGAAAGAGGTGATGAGGCGGAGGAAGAAGAGATTGAGGACGAGGAATAATGATAAATGCTGAAACGATTACACAATAATGCCATGCCGCTATTTCCTCGTGTTTGTACCTATTTCTCGCCGTGTCATTGTGCCCTCGACTGACGAGGATTTGACGTGCGGTATACGGTAACATGACGTAGTGGGTCGTTGCTGCATCACCATCAAACTTCCTTCCGGGACTGCCGCTTTTGCATTCCAACTCGACATACTTCTTACTACCTATCGTAAAGGCACAAACAGTCCATTGACTCTCAACTCTCATATCACCTACAACATGTCCTCCGATAGTCTCGCACTCTTCCGCAAGAGCCTGGGCAACGAGCTCGGCGCCCTCGCAGAGCAGCACTACCAACATGAGTGAGCACCTACCTCCTCTCCGACCACGACTTTACTCTCCAGACGTCTAACACTCTTTCCAACAGCCTCCAGACCTCAGACCGTGAAGCCTTGCAATCCGCAGCATCCCGCGTGTCGACACACACGACCATCGGCTCCGTCGTAGGCCTCTCTCTCGGCCTCTTCCTCGCCTACCGCCTTCGCGCCAACAGAACCACAATGTTCAATGCCTTCCGCACGTCAGAAAAGCCCGTCGCCGTGCAGTTCGCCGGTGGCCGTACTGAGCCGCTTCCTGATCTCACACCCATGCTCAAGCCATCCACACTGGGCGATGTCGCGACATACACGCTCTTTGGTCTGGGTGGACTGTTTGTCGGCGGAGAGACTGGTCTTTTGACTGGAGGATTGAGTGCACAGAGAGCCGTGTCAAGAGATCCTGCATCCAGACAGAGAATCGAGGCTGCTTTCAGAAAGTTCAGAGCAGAGACTTTGAGGCTGGAGGCCGATCAGCTTGAAAAAGGCGAGAAGGGTTTGGGAATGTAGGATATCCTTGAAGAACTGCATTGCTACTGACGAAGGAAATGAAAACAATTCAATACTGTTACAACTTGCTTGACTGAGCCTTTTACGAGAGTGGGCTCTGTCTACTCATCCTCCATCTCGATATCTGAGCTACCCAGGAGTTACTCAAAGAGCACTCTGTTCCCCTCTTCCCTTTCGTTCCTGGCCTGCTCGGCCTTCCACGCAGCGAGATCAGCTCTGGTACGAGCCACATGTCGTTTCCAAGACAAGATCATGTGATTGGCAACGAAATTGTAGTCCCTGACCTTGAAGATGAATGTTCGAACTTCTTCAAACTTCCCATGACCGTCGAGCCGATTGGGAACGGACAAGGAAGACTGCATTCGATTGTATTCGCCTTCTGTACCGGGATAAACTGCGACAGACTGCTTCTCCAGATCGACCATGGCAGAGTAACCTTTGCGGCCGGCTGTGTCTTGGTTGTTGATTTGGATCGACAGTTAATAATCCTGTTTGCAATTTGGGCGATCTGCGTGGCATCTCTTCATGAAATCCATGTGACTTAGAATGCGAAGGAGGCAACTGAACACACAACGCATACCTCCCAACCATCTCGAATACAACAACAACATCATCTTCACAAAGCGAATTGTTGTCACAGACTCTGTGCGTATTATGAAGACTGTAAGAAATGGCTTCCAATGTATTTTGGATTACCCGAATGAGTCATTCTAGTTTCTACCTCCTCCTACTCTCATTGAAACCGAGCCCACAAAACGAGCTTGCAGACAGGCCGTTCGAACCATACCTGATAAATCTTGCTCGCCTACAGCCATTCAAATAGCCGGACGTGCGAGATATGGATATGCTCGAAACACTCCGTCAAGTCTTGCAATGTCCTTGACATCCATGGTCGAGATCCAACCCTGGTCGCTGCGGCTCTGCGGTCCAAAATCAAATTCCCGACATGCAGAAAAACAGATTTATAATTTTTGATCGGTATTGCTGGATTTATACGCTCTCATTCCGATCCATCAATTCATATATCTACATTGGTCTTGGTTGTGGAGATATTCACGTCGCCGTCACTCTACATACAAATCTTCTGGCGATCAAAATTGGCCCAGCTGCGTTGACCACCCCATCACACAACCACAACCAGAATGTCCCAACATCATGAAAATATTTTTGGGTATCACAGCCATGAGCACTCAGATATATGATAGCATTATCCTTGTTCTTGCCGGCATCTCTGAGAACGGTCAACCTCTTATCGCCGCCTCCAGCCGACTCGCTACTATCATCGTTCCAGCCATCTACAGAGACAAACTATTGATTTCCTCATCGACCTTTACGTTCGACTTGTAGCTTTGCTTTACGCAGTCACCCACAAGTTTTCACTACGCAGTTCCTCATTCTCACAACTTCACATCCACATCCCTACATCAACACTACTCCACAAAGCTTACTCTCCAAGTCCATTACATGGCGGCCGTCTCGGGCATGGATGAGGCGTTCCAAGTTCTTGAGCGTCTCCAAGAGTTGACGACTTTGATCGATCAGAAACTTCGCGCGCATGACATCCAGATATTATCAGACTGTATCGAGAAGCTCCGTCATTGTATACAGACGCTCGAACAACGCAACGACGAAGCCAATAGATCCATTGGTCGCCAGTGTCAGGAGGCCGTTGTCGGGACAGAAATCACATCTGCATTCCTGAAGCAGGCTCAGCATATTGCGGATCACAACCGCATTAATAGGTCCATGGCCTTTCTGCTTGTCACCAGACCCCCAGTATGGCGTCGACGTACCACAGCTGTCGCAAGACGCAGTGCTTTTCAGGTTGATTGAGTTATCCTCGGATATCTGTCTCTGGATGCGCCCTCGAACACAGCTCGACAACAAGACGAAACTGTGCTACTTTGGTGAATCAAACCTCAATAAGTAAAGTAAGTGAAGTTGATTATCTCGAGTAAGGAAAAAGTGAACATCAATCTAGTAGAGCCGTCACTTCTAACCAATGTGACATTGTCTCTTTGAGACCGTGATCAGTCATTTCAGTGTCACCTATGGCGGCCTCTACGACTCCGAACCAGCCATACACGTACGCTGGCAATGATCTGATTGAATTATGCGGATAGTATGGCATGGTAGGTATGTGGTCAACATTGCGCCGTGGGTATGTGGTTGCTCCGCGTTGATCTGTTCAACCCTCAACGAGCAATACTCCACATATTCCATCAACTCAGGCACTATCGAATACACACCTTCAGCCGAGAGAACTATCGAAGCTATACTATTTTGCAGCTGAGAAAGAACTATTGAATCCACTCCCTCCACCAACACCCAAGAACCACTGGTCTCGTTTCTTCGTTTCCTCCGTCTCCAGAGAGACAAGTATTGGAATTCATGGCTTCCAACGATATAGAGAATTATTGGTATCCGTCATGGCACGACGCCTTCAACAAACATATAGCCTATACGATATCCCACAAGACTCCAGATCGTCGATCGGACATCTAACTACAAGATCCTCCAATCGTAAGACGTATACGAACAGATAGAAGCGGTTTCTTATATCGATATAGCACAGCTGAACCAACCACAAGCCACTTTTTGAACATCACCAAAGGCAAGATCACCCGGATGGTGGATCTACAACTTTATTGCCGGAGGATTGGCATCTCTGATCAAGGGTGGAGTCTTCGGAAGTAGGTGGCTAGGGTTATTCCTTTCCCTGCATGATCAACGTCTCCATAGAGAGAGGCTTTCAAACAGTGATGATACAAGGTATGTCGTCAGCAAAGTGGCTGGTGGGGTGTGGGAAGTTTATCAACCCCATTTTGTTTCTGGAAAGTGGTTCTTCAGCTGACCCTGGCAAGAAGTACCGGAATTCTGTCGGGCCTGAGGCAGGTCTTGCCTTGTAGAGAGGGCTTGAATGACGAGGTACTCTTGAACAAAAGACAAGATCGATCAAGATTCCGTAGACTATCAGAAACCTCGTGCATTGTTGAGAAATTGCCAGAGAGCTCTTTGTATTCTAGAACAAAGACGGTAAATGGTATACGGGCCTTCTCTGTCCATGTTTACCTTGGTAATTTCTTGGGGAACGTAAAGATCCAAGAGTGGTATACCTGATACGAGAATGGACGTTGGATGTGGAAGCAACGACAGCGCAAGAATGTGGAGCTGAGAGGATCGGAGTGAGCGAGACATGCGGGTTTTTAAGCATATATGTGTGCATGACGGAGTGGAGAGTGAAGGGGCCATCGAGATGGGCAGCTATTACAACCGTTGAACGTATAAGCCACAAAACATCACAGCCATGGAATTTTACGATCGGAAGAGAGCACGGAAATGACTGGACGGAAGGAAGAGACGAGGGCAAAAGGAGGGCTAGAAACGATTGCTTTTCCGAAGATTGTGATGATTTTGCGCTCGATTTGGGAAATGGGAAGCAGTCAGAACTTGTGAAGACGATGATGTGGGAAATTCTCGTGACATCTTGTATTTTCGAAACGAGCAAGATTTATTTCTATACATTGCGCCGTGGGGTATATCGACAAGAGAACAAGAAACCAACATATCCGACTTGCCCTTTGTAGCAAACACCCATCCCCCCATTATACACATTAAGTAAGATAGCAATTAGCAGAGTGAAGGAGAAAAAAACATGGTTCAACCAGTCTTTGCTCTTTTCCTTGTCAATTCGCCAGCAGCGGTGTTCATCATGCTTTGTCTTAGCATCTCATTCTCCTCCTCCAACTGCCTGATGTACTCGGCAGCAGCGGCAAGCACCTCAGCCTTTGAGGGCTTGGGAGGCTGACCACTTCTCGCGGGTTGCATAGTAGTAATCTCGGGCACTGCATTGCGCAGACGAGTGAAATTGTCATTCAGATTTGCACGGTAGCGCTGCTCGACTGCTGTGTGAGGGACACGGCCACGAGGACGTCCTAGTGCTGGCGAAGTCTGTGCTTCTACGGGCAAGCACTCTTGTGATTGAGGTTGATGTTGTGTGGTCGAAGTAGGAGAGGCAGACTGAGAGAAAGCACTGAAGCGCTTGGGTTGAGAAGAGCTGGTGTTGTGGTAGGCGGCTGTGAGCATCGAGTCGATGTCACAGTAGCCAGTCATGGAAGTGATGCCAGCGTCGATTGACAGCTTCTTGACGCTCATGTCAAGGCTCTCATAAGGGTTCCAGTTGTTGTCATAAGCTGCCGGTGTGCAAAGTGAATCTGCATACTCAAAGGGGCTGCTCTGGCTGATGGTGCTTGCTGATTCTGATGATGATGAATCTGAAAAGGCAGACATGGGTTGTTGTTGTTGTTGGTCCATGTGGAGTGCCGAGACTTGAGGAATACTGGGAAGTTGTGACGTGAAAGCCTTCTCGAAAAGATCATGGTCATCGCTGGCATAACCAGAGTCTTTTGGTTGTTGAAGTAGCCATTGGTGGTTGGCCATTGTTGTGTTATAGTATGCTTGTTGAGGGAAGTGTCCCATGGTGTTGGCATATGCAAAGTTCATGTTGACTTTGTATGAGTGTGTGCGTTTGTGTGACTGAGGTGATGTATATTGTTGTGATATACTTCAAGAATGAAAATCAACAAGCAAGAATACGAGAGATGATATGAGATATATATCCAAGATACAACAAGAGGATTGACCAATTTGAGCAGTGATCTGCACTGTCAATAAAAAGCTTCTTTAGGGCTCTTCTCAGGGGTAGAGAACTGAACCTAGCAAAACTTTAAGCGCTTTTGGAAGTGTCAATGTTTAACCGTTGCGACTGTTCGGTTGCTGCTGCGAACGGGTCGACGTCGGTGGTCGCGTTCTTGTCTCATCGCTTGGAGCGCATTCTGACATGTAGATTCTGAGAAAGGCCTAAAAGCTGGAAATACTATCGAATTGAATCCCTGGGTGTTTTTTTATGATTGGGATACGATACATCTCTTGAGCCCCTGCATAAATGCGGTCCGCTGACAGGTGGATCTCGTTGCGCACGAAGCGCATCGCCCACGTCGTATCTTCAGCAGCAAAGGAAAAAGCCACGATCAGTTTGAAGACTTTCATGCGGCAGGATTCGCTCTTCGGTGTGAATGTGGTCAATGGTTTCCGCCAGAGCAAGAAGAGGCGCTTTTCTCGATGGGTCCCGTAGATGCTCATGCGCAGGAGGCTTGACTGCGGTGCGATTTTTGTCAGAGAATTGTTTTGCTACGCAAGCCACAAGTCTAGACTGCTGCTGACAGATCGGGAGATCCACGTCAAGTCTTCGACGTTCGTGAACCGGAAGCAAGTTTGGGCGCGACGTTGGAAGAAGGTAGTCTTTTCAACCAATCATAGCGCGTCTCGGTAGAGCCTACCGAAACGTCTTCTCGCAACCGTGACAACTTCCACGCTCAAATCCCATCTCTAGGTTTGTCGGAAATTCCGGTGGCTTGCAGAGAGCCTTGTGAAATTCGGTAAAGGTTGCGTTCCAGTCTTCAGCACAACGTTGTCAGGGATGAGATCGACGATCTGATGTGCAAATTCTGATGCAGAGTCCCTTTTTATGTACAAGGTCGGTGAAATACTCCAAAATTGGCAGCCTGGACCTCCCACGAGTGCCGGATTCACGGTACTCGATCTTGATTTCGAGCACACTCTACGGCCCGTTGCCGTAGATGGTGGCAGATGTCTTGCATACGAATCTGGACGATCATCTAGACTCTGGAACCTATATGTTGTGTCGACTTATTATTTTTGTTTAATCACAGTCAAAATGGCTAGATTGTACACGTTCGGGGAGTATCAAGAAAATCCTTCCAAGGAATATGCGCGTCTCATGTGGGTCGCAGGCGCCCAACGACTCCGCCAGCTGAGCACTTGAAGAAGCCTCTCTGCTGGGCATCTTCTGACGAGCCAGGTATGTATCCGGTAGTTCCTCTTTGAGCAGGAAGCGATCATGTGGCTTTGATGACTTCGGCTCGGACACCCAATTGACCGGAGTGAAGACCTTCGCCGACCACATGTCAGCCATACATGCCTTGGCAGGCACATGAAGGCCTAGAACATTCATACTTCTCGTTACATGCCACATGGACACGAACCCGGCTTTGCTTGAGCGGGTTTCTATGATGACGCTCACGCTTCCCAAAGTATGCAAGCGTTGCGAGAAGAACAGCAGCTTCGTACAAGATCCGAGACATAGTCATAAGCGAGACTCGTTCTCTTGGGGTAAGGCTGGCTTGCCGAGCATCGTGTTGTATCGAGAAACGGGATTATCATTCGGAATCGTATTTCTCTTTCCAAGTTTCCGGCTTTGCTTGCATGTTTTGATGGACAAGCTTTGGGAATTGATGATGAATAACTTTTTAAGGTGGGCATGATGCGACAAGCCAGACGGTATCATCTGTCATCGTAGACCCCGCAAAATCAGAGACAATACAACCCGTAACAGGCCAGGCCGGTCCAACTGACAGAATGTCTGCCTTGCTTAAGGTAATTCGACGTTTCATAAGGCTGTGATGACATGGGTGACCACAACGGCGCATTGGTCGTGGGCATCGCAATTCAGGTGAGCAATCACATTTTATGACTCGTAAGATGCGTATCCTTCCACGATCACGAACGGAGAGGCTGTATACACTTGCTAGCGTACAACTATGATACCTAAACAGGACTTATGGCTCTTTATTGATTCGTGGTACGAATGGCGGCAGCAGCGGCAGGGACGTCTTGGTCGAGAGGGAGGATGTCAGGTAGCGGCCCGATAGGAGTGATCGAAAATGGATTGATCTGTTTGTGGCTCTTGGTGTAGTGGTTCTTGATGTGAGTGAACTCGGTGGTACTCTTGAAGGCTTCATCGTTCCAATACAAGTTGCGCAGCCACCTACAGATGGGTTAGAATGGGGAAACTTGACACGAACAGCACGTTGAACATACTTGTGCAGGTTTGGGTAGCCGCTACGGATATCGCGAATGTTGCACTTGAAGTGCTGAACATAGACAGCGTCAAATCTGATGATAGTAGTGTAAAGACGAATGTCGAGCTCGGTCAGCTTGTCACCCAGGTAGAATGGACCGCCAGATTTGGCCAGATCCTCCTCTGCTCGGTCAAGCGACTTGAACAATGTCTTGACATTCTTCTCATAAGCCTCTTGTGTACTGGGCCTTGTTAGCGAGAAAATAGCGAGTTAAATATGCTGGTAGAGCTCACGTTGCAAAACCAGACTTGTAGACACCGTTGTTGATGTCGTTGTAAGTCCATTCATTGGTCTCTTCGATACGCTTTTCGAGGTCTGAGGGCAAAAGATCGATGTTCTTGAACTTTTCAGGCAAAAGATCATCAAATGTGTGGTACATCATTCTGATGATTTCACTGCTCTCATTGTTGACAATGCGCTTCTGCTTCTTGTCGTAGAGAGTGGGTACAGTGAAGCGTCCTTCATAATCCTTGTTGTTCTCGAAGTATATATCACGGAGGTGAGTGTAGCCTTCATGCAGAGGATCTGGTGTTGTGTTTGCTCCGGGTACATCTTCGTCAGGCTTTGCGAATCGCCAACCCTTCTCAAGCATCTCCCAGTGGACCGAGGTGTAAGAGATGATGTCTTCGAGACCCTTGAGCTTACGGACAATCAAAGCACGATGTGCCCACGGACACGCGTAGGACACATAAAGATGGTATCTGCCTTTCTCGGCAGGAAACTCGGCACCAGGTTCGTTCTTGATGAAATCACGAAAGACAGATTGCTGTCTCTTAAACTCTCCAGACTTGTCCTTGGGATCAACCCAGTTGAGAATGTCCTTCTTCTTGTCTTCGGTCTAGTTTGTTATCAGCATTTTGTGGTAGGCCGAATGGATGATCAACAACACTGACGGCCATTGTACGGGTGTAGCTGCGGGCTGGTGTGGATTGAGAACTGATTAGCCTTGTACGTCTAAGCAAGGACAACATGCGTTCTGACGATGAACTGAGAAGGGTTATATGTCACGTCGCTTTTGTGTCCAGAGCTGGAACGCAGCAAGTAAGCTGCTGACCTCATCGAGAAGCGATGACCGAATAACTCGTATGAATTGCTGTTAATACTGGCTAATGCCCATTAAGTCATACTAATTAACGGACATTCCATCTCTAGCTGCAGCTCCGGGCTTGCAGCTTGATCTTCCCGCTCCCGCTTGGCCGCAGGAACCCTCGTCACAGGCTGGAGAAAATATCCAGGGCCAAAGACTCTTTACCCATGTGCTTTGCTCGCAAGCATAGTGAGAGCTCTGGATGATCCGACAGATGAGCTTCTCCGCTTGAGGGTCTTTGGAATTGTAGCTGGGCGATACCGCACTCAACAAAATCGTGATTTGCTTGTTCCAACGGCCTGACTCGGAGGCCACTTGGGTACAAAAAAAAGTTTGCATGTTTTTGCAAGGGGAAAAAAAAACAGGAGTAGGCTTGCTGTAAACACTGAAACACGACCACGTCCAGTCTTTGATTTCTCTCTACCAGTATCATACTCTTTCAAATCATCCAAGTCTTCCCAATCATCCAGATTCAGGTCAACATCTTCCCCATCTTTTTGCAATTCACTGAGAAACATAGACCATGTTTGTGACGCAGCAGGGGAAACGCTTTGACCGCGGGGAATGCCAAGATACCCTGGAACAGCTCTTTAGTTTTTTTCGTCGTCCGTTTTCCCTCCGTCCTTGTGTCATCAGTTCAAACTGGCCTCGTCTTGCACAATGGCTGGCCACACTGGAGACAAGCTCATCGCCCTCGAGGCAAGAGAAGGCACGCAATGTGTCCGTCTCGCCGAAGGCAAATCCTTTGGTGCTGAGAAGAGTGTAGCCGGCGAGCTGGTCTTCTCGACTGGCATGGTCGGCTACGAGGAGTCCATCACTGACCCTTCATACAAAGGCCAGATCCTGGTCCTTACCTACCCCCTGATTGGCAACTATGGTGTGCCTTCGAGAGACGAGATGGACCCCCTTCTCAAGGACCTTCCCGCTCACTTCGAGGCCTCCGAGATCCACGTTGCCGGTCTGATCGTCGCTTCTTATTGCGGCGAGGACTACTCACACTACCTGGCCACCTCTTCATTGGGCAAATGGCTGAAGGAGCAAGGTGTGCCCGCCCTCTGCGGCGTTGACACCCGCGCCCTCACCAAGATCATCCGTGAGAAGGGTAGCATGCTCGGCCGTATGCGCTTGCAAAAGTCTGGCTCGACAGCTGCCGCCCCCATCACCAACGGCATCACTCTCAGCAACGGCCATCTCGAGGACAAGCCCGAGTTTGAGGAAGTCGAGTGGTCCAACCCCAACAGCCAGAACTTGGTCGCAGATGGTGAGACTGTTTGACAGCATCAAAGTCGAAGCTGCTTCTGACATGGTTTAGTTTCGATCAAGGAACCCAAGATTTACTCTCCCGACCCATCCAATGCCTTGAAGCACCCCTCGGGCAGACCCATCCGCATTGTCTGCGTTGACGTTGGTCTCAAGTACAACCAGCTCAGGTGCCTCGTCAAGCGTGGTGTCGAGGTCCAGGTTGTCCCGTGGGACTACGACTTCCCTTCACTGGCCGGTAAGGAGTACGACGGTCTTTTCATCTCCAACGGTCCTGGTGACCCGGCCATGATGGAGAAGACTGTCAAGAACATCCAGGCCAACATCCGTGAGGCCAGAGTGCCCATCTTCGGTATCTGCTTGGGACACCAGCTTCTCGCTCGTGCCTCGGGTGCTGAGACTGTCAAGATGAAGTACGGCAACAGAGGCCACAACATTCCCTGCACAAACTTGATTTCTGGCAAGTGCTACATCACATCGCAAAACCACGGTTACGCCGTCGATTCGCGCACCTTGACCCAAGATTGGTCCGAATTGTTCGTCAACGCAAACGACGGTTCCAACGAGGGTATCAGACACATCAGCAGACCCTACTTCAGTGTCCAGTTCCACCCCGAAAGTGCCCCTGGACCTCAGGATACCGAATTCCTCTTTGACGTCTTCCTGGATGCCGTTCAGAAGACCATCGAGGACCCCAGCATGATGCACCAGCCCATCAAGTTCCCCGGCGGTGATCTTGCCGAGAACCAGAAGGCCAACCCCAGAGTCACCGTCAAGAAGGTTTTGGTTCTTGGTAGTGGTGGTCTCTCCATCGGTCAAGCCGGTGAGTTTGATTACTCTGGTTCGCAAGCCATCAAGGCTCTTAAGGAGGAGGGCATTTATACAATCTTGATCAACCCCAACATCGCTACTATCCAAACCTCCAAGGGTCTGGCTGACAAGGTCTACTTCCTTCCTGTCAATGCCGATTTTGTTCGCAAGGTCATCAAGCAGGAGAAGCCCGACGGCATCTACTGTACTTTCGGTGGTCAGACCGCTCTCTCGGTCGGTATCCAGCTCAAGGACGAGTTTGAGGGTCTTGGTGTCAAGGTCCTTGGCACTCAGATCGACACTGTCATTACGACTGAGGATCGCGAGCTCTTCGCTCGTGCCATGGAGTCTATTGGCGAGAAGTGTGCCATGTCCGCCTCTGCCAACAACATGGAGGAAGCCATGGCTGCCGGTAAGCAGATCGGCTTCCCTCTGATCATTCGTGCTGCCTACGCTCTCGGTGGTCTCGGTAGTGGTTTCGCCGACAACGAAGAGCAACTGCGCGAGCTTTGCAACAAGGCCTTTGCTGCCAGTCCTCAAGTTCTCATTGAGCGCAGCATGAAGGGCTGGAAGGAAATCGAGTACGAAGTCGTCCGTGATTGCCAGGACAACTGCATTACTGTCTGTAACATGGAGAACTTTGACCCTCTGGGTATCCACACCGGTGACTCTATCGTTGTCGCCCCGTCGCAGACTCTGTCTGACAAAGACTTTATGATGCTAAGACGCACTGCCGTCAACGTCATTCGTCACCTCGGCGTTGTTGGTGAGTGTAACATTCAGTACGCTCTCAACCCTGACTCAAGAGAATACTGCATTATCGAGGTCAACGCTCGTCTCTCGCGTTCTTCGGCCCTTGCCTCCAAGGCTACTGGCTACCCTCTTGCCTTTGTCGCTGCTAAGCTTGGTCTTGGTATACCCCTCAACGAGATCAAGAACACCGTCACCAAGGTTACTTGCGCCTGCTTCGAGCCTTCTCTCGACTATGTCGTTGTCAAGATTCCTCGTTGGGATCTGAAGAAGTTTACTCGTGTCTCTACCCTGCTCGGCTCTGCCATGAAGAGTGTTGGTGAAGTCATGAGTATCGGTAGAACCTTCGAAGAAGCCATCCAGAAGGCCATTCGTGCTGTCGACGTTAGCAACCTCGGCTTCCAGGAGACCAATGCTCTCATGTCCATCGACCAGGAGCTTCAGACTCCTTCCGACCAGAGAATGTTTGCCATCGCCAACGCCATGCACTCTGGCTACAGCGTTGACAAGATCTGGGAGTTGACCAAGATCGACAAATGGTTCTTGAGCAAGCTCAAGGGTCTCAGCGACTTCGGTAAACTGATGAGCACCAAAAAGGTCAACGAGGTTCCTTCTTCGCTCTTCAGACAGGCCAAGGAGCTTGGTTTCTCAGACCAGCAGTTGAGTATCTTCTGGTCCACCAACGAGCAAACTGTTCGCAAGCACAGACTCGACTACGAGATTATGCCTGTTGTCAAGCAGATCGACACAGTCGCAGGCGAGTTCCCCGCTTGGACTAATTATCTCGTAAGTGTTCATTAGTCTATGTTCGACTTGGGGATGTGCTAACTTTGATTTAGTACGTAAGTTTTGTTATTTCTTTGATTTTTTTGATTTTTGTCTTCACTTCAGGACACGTGACACTCTGGATTTCCATACCTTCCGTTCTTGGTATCAGATCCCCGAACACCTCGAGGCATGCTTGAGCCTGAAAGAGCACACCTAAGGTAGTGATCATGATCGCACATGCACTTCTGCGAAACATGACTGAGAGTGACTCTCACATTGCTGGCTGGCGGCGCCTTCCCTCTCAACGAGCTCCAGCAGACTCCGAGGAGATGAACTTGACAAGCACAAGCATCTCTGCGCTTTCACACCTCCAGGTGACAATTTGTTCATAAACATGGCTGAGAGCGACTCTCACTTTGCCGTTGGTGGCTTCTTCTCTCAGCAAGCACAAAGTACCTCTGCGCTTGCACACCTTGAGGCCGAACCCCACCAGAAGCACTAGCACTTCCGCGCTTGGTGTTCACCTCTTCATGATCACGGTCGAGGTTGACTCTCACTTCCGCGTTGGCGGCGCCTTCCATCTTCAATATCTTTCGGTCAGCGACGCTGAGCATGACGCCATTGTTCGTCGCTCCTTCCATTCTGAACAAGTTGAGAGTGAATCTCAATGTACACCGTTGCTCTTTCCGACATGGACGAGCTGAGCGTGACGCTCAACGCCATCCATTGCTCCTTCCTTTTGGATGCTTCCGTGAACCCCAACGAAGCCTCCGTTTGGCGTCACCTTCAATCATGTCTTTTACTTCTACTCATCGACATCGACCACAACCATTATCGGCCAACTCATCATGGACGCTGTCCAACTTGCCGACGACGAGTCACTCGATGCCAACGCTCAGACCTTCCTCGACGACAACGAGTCACTTGATGCCGACATCCAGACCTTCTTTCTCTCTCACACTTGGCGTTGCCTCCAAGATACACCAACTACTCAGAAGAACGTCCTATTCGATAAGTACATCACCAGCCTTGATGTGCTTCACGACATCGCCAATGCCATTCACCTTGAATTCGCTCCTGGCTTGCTTGAAGATCTACAGAACGAGACTCCACCAGCTCCTAGCTATTTTGAGTCTCTTCCTGAGGATCCTGTTTCTGGATGGGCTGTGTACTTCCTTACTCTCTACAAACGTGGTCATCGAAAGAAGTACTACTGTGGAAGCGGCACGAACTCAAAGGGCGGCGTAGAAAAGCGCTTCGACAACTACGACCTCTTGACCATGTTGCCTAAATGGGTCCAGGAAGCAATTGAAGATGGCTGGACTATCACACACAAGCGTCTCATCTGTTGGACGCTGTCCGTCCCCACGCCTGCTTTACAGCCTCTGTCTCGTCTGCTCTTCATCGCCCTGGAGGCCACTTTTGCATACACCTTCTGGGCAATGAGAACTCCTAAGAATGACTACGGTATAGCTCACCTATGTCTGTGGGATCGTTTCGCACTCGAATACACCGGCCTTTGCAGTCACTGTTGCCTGAGTGAAGGCATCAGAGGCGACTTCGGCATGTCCGCAGAAGAGCTCGAAGCCTTGGCCGTTCAGAGACAGAAGATCCGTGCCTGGAAGTCATCTGTCCATTACCACAACTACTACGTCAGACAGATGGAAACCAACTACGAGGAGTATACTGCCAACACCTTGGTCAGAGTCAAGCAGTACCAAGCTCGTCATCCAGAACGTACTGCAGAGTTCTCAAGAGTCAGAAAAGCCGAGAACAAGGCCAGTGGCAAATTCTCCTGTTCCCTTTGCGGTACAACTTGTTCCGACCAGTCCGAGCTTGACATCCACAACTCCACTCAGAAGCACCTGAAGAACCTTCAAAACGACTTTCGCAAGAAGAGATTCTCCTGCCATCCCTGCCGCTACGGTACCGACCACTTGAGAACTTTCAACGACCACAAGAACTCCAAGCGTCATACAGCCAAGTGCGCTGCAGCCAAGGTTGCTCTCTCTCCGAGCTCTTAGCTCGTTTGAGAGTCACTCACAGCCTTCGCACTTCTATTCTTCCACTGGACATTCGGTTAACGCATGGACGCTGTCCAACCTGACGACAACGAGTCACTTGATGCCAACGCCTATATCTTCAAGGCAACAACGAATTACTCGATGCAGGCATTCTTCTTATCTCTACTGGATTTCTTTCGGAGCATTGTACTGCCTCATGTATCTTTCGTATACTAACACCCGCCTTCCAGACCACCTATAACGCCGTCGAGAGTGACATTGACTTTAACGACAACGGTGTCATGGTCCTCGGATCTGGTGTGTACCGTATTGGTTCCTCGGTCGAATTCGATTGGTGCTCAGTACGCACTGTCCGTACTCTACGCGAAAATGGCTACAAAACCGTGATGGTGAACGTGAGTTTTATCCTTCTCCGATGATATTGTGAATCTAATGCTGACTTCAATCACAGTACAATCCCGAGGTATGTCGAACACGAGAGAGAACTTATATCATGTGTGCCAGCCATCAGACGGCGACTTGGTTGACAAAGGCGCTGGTGGCTGAATAGGCCGCATGGTACTGTGCAAATTGTTGAAAATCGCTGACTCTACCCTTCCAGACCGTGTCTACCGATTACGACGAGGCCGATCGTCTCTACTTTGAGAACATTACTCTCGAGACTGTACTCGACATTTACCAGCTCGAGAACTCCAGCGGTGTCATCCTCTCCATGGGTGGTCAGACTCCTAACAACATCTCCCTGCCTCTTCACCGTCTAAACGTCAAGATTCTTGGTACCTCCCCTGAGATGATTGACTCTGCCGAGAACAGATACAAGTTCTCTCGTATGCTCGACAGAATTGGTGTTGACCAGCCCCAGTGGAAGGAGTTGACCAGTATCGACGAGGCTAAGAAATTCTGTGATGCTGTCAGCTACCCCGTGCTTGTTCGTCCCTCATACGTTCTTTCTGGAGCTGCCATGAACACCGTCTACTCGGAGCACGACTTGGCAAACTATCTCAACCAGGCTGCCGAGGTTTCCAAGGACCACCCCGTTGTCATCACCAAGTACATCGAGGGTGCCAAGGAGATTGAGATGGACGCTGTTGCTCGCAACGGTACCATGATTGGTCACTTCATCTCCGAGCACGTCGAGAACGCTGGTGTTCACTCTGGTGACGCTACTCTTATTCAGCCCCCTCAGGATTTGGATGCCGAGACCGTCAGCCGTATCGAGGAGGCGACCAAGAAGATTGGTGAGGCACTCAACATCACTGGTCCCTACAACATTCAGTTCATTGCCAAGGACAAGGACATCAAGGTCATTGAGTGTAACGTCAGAGCCTCGAGATCGTTCCCCTTCGTTTCCAAGGTCACTGGTGTTGACTTGATCGAGCTGGCTACCAAGGCTATGACTGGTCTTCCCCTCCAGGAGTATCCTCCTACTACCATGCCCGCCGACTACATTGGTGTCAAAGTTCCTCAGTTCTCCTTCTCGCGTCTCTCTGGTGCCGATCCTGTTACTGGTGTCGAGATGGCTTCGACCGGTGAGGTCGCCTGTTTCGGTCGCACCAAGTACGAGGCTTACATGAAGGCTCTTGTCGCCACTGGCTTCCGTCTGCCCAAGAAGAACATTCTCTTGTCCATTGGTGCCTACAAGGACAAGCAGGAATTGTTGCCTTCGATCGAAAAGCTTCACAAGCTTGGCTACAGCCTCTACGCCACTGCCGGTACTGCTGACTTCCTCGAGGAGCACGGCGTGCCCTGCAAGTTCCTGGAGGCTCTGCAAGACGATGAACAGAGAACCGAGTACTCTCTGACTCACGCTCTCGCCAACAACCTCATCGACTTGTACATCAACTTGCCTTCGAGCAACCGCTTCCGTCGCCCTGCCAATTACATGTCCAAGGGCTACCGTACCCGCAGAATGGCCGTTGACTATCAGACTCCTCTTGTCACCAACGTCAAGAACGCCAAGATTCTGATTGAGGCCATCGCTCGCAACTACGACATGGCTGTCAGCAGTCTTGACTACCAGACCTTCGCTGACCACCCCTCGACCTCTCTTGAGGAGCCTGTTGCCAAGCAAACTCCTACTCTGCAGGAGCTGCTTCACAACTCGCCCCTCAAGGGCAGAGACATCACCTCCGTCAACCAATTCACAAGAAAGGAGTTGCACCTTCTCATGACTGTTGCTTCGGAGATGCGTCTCGGCGTTGAGCGTGATGGTGTCTTGGACATTCTCAAGAACAAGCTTCTGTGCTTGATGTTCTACGAGCCTTCTACTCGTACTTCATCTTCCTTCGATGCTGCCATGAAGCGTCTTGGTGGTCAATGCATTATGATCAACGAATCTCACTCAAGCACAAAGAAGGGCGAGACCTTGTCGGACACCATCCGCACTCTCGACCAGTACGGTGATGCCATTGTTCTCCGTCACCCCAGCGATGACAGCGCCGATGTTGCTGCCGAAGCCGCCGACCACC
The DNA here is from genome assembly GCA_003992365.1 of Aureobasidium sp. P6. Taxonomy (NCBI): domain Eukaryota; kingdom Fungi; phylum Ascomycota; class Dothideomycetes; order Dothideales; family Saccotheciaceae; genus Aureobasidium; species Aureobasidium sp. P6. The sequence continues at coordinate 314,021 of RZIQ01000021.1, forward strand.
CCATCATCAACGCTGGCAACGGCTCTCGCGAGCACCCTACCCAGGCCTTCTTGGATCTCTTCACCATCCGTGAAGAGCTCGGTACCGCCAACGGCTTGACCATCACCTTCGTCGGCGACCTCAAGTACGGTCGCACCGTACACTCCCTTTGCGAGCTCTTGAAGCACTACAACTGCACAATCAACCTGGTCGCACCCAAGCAGATCGGTCTTCCCGAGAAGGTCCGCAGCGGTCTTCAAGGCCGTGGCCAACTCGGTGCCGAATCTCACGAGCTGACTCCCGAGATCGTCGCCAAGTCCGATGTCATCTACTGCACTCGCTTGCAGAAGGAGCGTTTCGAGGACCTGTCTCTGTACGAGAGCGTCAAGGACGGTTTGGTCGTTAGTGCCGCCACCCTCAAGCACGCAAAGAAGAACATGATTGTGATGCACCCTCTGCCTCGCAACTTGGAGCTCAGCCCCGAAGTCGACAACGACCCCAGAGCTGCCTACTTTAGACAGGTAAGTTTGATTCAACCTAACATGTACTCTGACAGCAAGCTGACAATTCTCAATAGATGAAGTATGGCATGTTCGTCCGCATGGCTCTTTTGGCCTTGGTCATGGCATCGTAATAAAAAAAGGAGATCAAAAGAATCCGGCGTTTCGTTAGAAAGATGTGGATTAAAAAAACTTTCGGCTCACGGCGAATCTTTCTTATGGTGGAATTTTTTTTCCTTTCTGTTGTTTTTTTGTATACAATCCAACTATACCTCTTCATATTTGAGGTTCCTCTTGGGGGGGATTTGGGATTTGTGATAATAATCTCGCGTTCAAACACCAATGTTCGCCCGCTTGTTGTCCATTTCTTTATTCTGTCCCCGTCAAGTCTCCTTTTTTTAATAACGCATTCGAGCCTGGTTTGCTCTGCGTTTAATGTGGGGTTTTCATGACGTTGATGAATTTTATGATGTATATATCATCTGTTCTTTCCAACTTTTTGTATATAAAGAAGTCATTTCGATTTTATTTTATTTTTTCTGATTTGTGTGTTTTTGTTCGTTTTTTCTTATCTTGATATGTTGATAGTTTCACAGAGTATAACCCCCCTTCTATCTAGCCTTGTTCTTGGCCTTGACTCTGGCGAGCAACGAGTTCAAATCCTCAGCACCGGATGAAGCTTGTTGCGTCTTTGCCTTTTTCTCCCTCTTTTCAACGGGTGGTGCACCGGCTCTTTCAGCATCATCATCATCATCATCAGCCCTCCCCTTTCTCTTCCTCCTACCCTCCTCCAACAACGCCTTCATACCCTGCGTACCCTTGAACCTAGGATTCGTGGGATCAATGGCAAACTCATGACTTTCAAACAATTTGGCGAATCTGGGATCTCGAGTTTCCATGCTAAAGTCATCACGTCCCAGCACCTCTGCCGCATCCTTTGCCTTTTTGTTATTTTTTGATTTCTTCTTGACCGTCTTTTCGGCCTTTGCGATTTCGTTCATGTTGAAGTGGCGCATGGTGTCGGCTTTGTCGTCGACCATGAGCAATTCGAGTTGGGCGCGTTTGGCGGCGGCGGCGGCGTCTGCTGCTTCGCGGGCTTCGCGCTTCTTTTGGCGGTCGGCCTTGCGAGCTTGCTTTTCGGCTTTTTGGGCCGTGACCGTGTCGTTGAAGAAGGGGTCGTTGAAGGGGTCTTCCTCGTCTGCTGCTGCTGCTGTGGTTTTCTGTGCTGCTGCAGGCTGTGTTTCTTCTTGCTCGTCGGCTGAAGCTTCCACGACCTCGCCGTTTCTTGACGCCTTCATTTTTTCCTTGCGGCGGGCTTTGCGTTCTTTTTCCTTGCGGATGTATTTCTCGCGTGTGGTTTCTTCGATGATGGGTTGGTTTTCAAAGACGCCGTTGGCTTTTGAGGTGGCGGCCGTGTTGGACAGACCGGATGTAAAAGTGATTTGCATGTCTCCCACGGGACCGTCGTCCTTTGACTTGGAAGGCCTTGTCGATTCAGAGGACAGGCCGAGTGCGGCGCGCATCTTTTGTCTTTGCTGCTCGGCCTTGGTCATGCCCGTGTCGTTGTCTTCGTCGTCACTGCTGTCGCTGCCAATGTATGCTTGCAGGTCGTTTTCGTCAATCTCGGCGCGTGAAAAGGCACGCTTTTGCACTTCCTTTCTCGTCGTGTCATCGGCATCCCATGTCAAGCGGACTTTGCTGTGAGTCAGAGCATCGGTGACAAACTCGTTGGGCTTGTAGCCCGAGGGTATCTTTGTGCATTCGTCGCGAGGTGTGTCGGTGTCAAAGTCGACATGGTCGGGAACAAATCTCAAATCGAAAAAGTTGGCCGTCGACAAGTATTCGCGGCCATCCATGCCATCGTATAAGGACTTTGCCGTGTCTTTGGAGTCGCAGGTGATGACGGCGTAGTAGTACTTCAGGCGGTCCAGTTGGTATTGGCGCAGCTTTGCCGAGTCAAACTCTTCGCCGGTGTCGCCCTTGAGCAGCTCCTTCTTGATTCTCTCTTCCTCGTCATCCGAATCCTCGTCTTGGTCGGTTTCCTTGGTGGCGCTGGTGAAGATGTCCCTTGGAGGACCTTCGAGCTCTTCCTTCTCCATGCGTTCCTTTCCAAACTCGCTGGGGTATACAACGACCTTGGAAACACGGCCAGTGGATGCGAAACTCTGCGCGACAGCCATGAGATCCTCGGCGCGAATGTTGTCCCAGTCCAGATTGACGACAGCCAGACGCGACGAGACCTCACCCAAAGGCACGTCAGCCGCTGCCTCGTTGGGGAATTCGACTGCATCGTCCTCAATCTCATCCTCGTCTTCGCTCTCGTCTTCCGAGCTGCTTTCGTCCTCGGAAGATGAGAATCCGCCTTCTCTTGCTGGGTCTCTGACTCTGCCATCGAGTCTCTTCAACTCTGCCTCGATCTCGTCGTCACCGGCGACAGCGTCTTCTTCGCTCTCCTCATCACTGCCTACGACTTCTGTTGCAGCCTTGTTGCTCTTGGGCTTGACCTTTTGTGCTTTTCCTCGCTCGTCTTCCGACTCTTGCTCTTCGTCGTCTTCTGCGTCGTCGATCTTGTAGAAACGTTCCAACTCTTTCTTGGCATTGCCCTTTGCGACCTTGCGACCGTATCTGTCGACTGTGGCCTTTTTTGAAAAGTCGTCGTCCTTGAACATGCGGTTGAAACGCTTGTCGACGCCTACTTTGCTGTGTCGTGCCGAGGGGAGGCGGAAGCGAGGGTCTGTGGTCATGGATGCGAAACGAGGGTCGCCTGATATACAAGTTAGCCCACAATCCTCATCTAGTGGTTCTGCTAGACTCACTCGCTGCTGCGGAAGAAGAAGAAGAAGCGCCTTCATTGCGGCGGGCGCCCTTGGATTTGCCCTGAGGCGGCATGTTGGTGCTTGTGGTGGTATGCGAAACTCGATCGGGTATATGTGTGGTAGATGGTCTGCGATCAATCCAAGCGCAGCAAATATCAGATTCAAAGTAATGTTTGGTTGGGTGAGAAGACAGAGTCGTCGGCGCTAACATTTTTCTGAGTCGGAAAATAACTGCCTCGGACTTAAGCCCACCACTCGCCCGAGCTTGGCCTGTTCTTTGCTTGACAGGGTGCTACCGCTGACGAACCATGCCATTACTTTTTCTTCTATATCTCAGCCGCATCACTGTGTTCTTGACCGATATTGATTCTGGGAGTAGCGGTGTGCTTCTTCTATACTTTGCATGCGTCTGGTCAAGATACGATGGGTTGTCGAGGATCCTCTACGAACCGAACCTCGAGGACTCGAGGTATGAATCGTGACCAGAGCATATTGGCCCAACAAGTGACGACAGTGAAAAAGACCTTGGTTACACGGGATGAACAGACTCGGAACAACATCAGAAGCAGAAATGTGGGATGGCAAATGAGGCTTAGAGCTGCCTTTGATTTGACTCATGATTTATCTCGGACATTGACCCGAAATCCATCCCTCGGTATTTCCCTGATTTCTTCTATTCATTGGCACCTCTCTTCATCAGTGTGCATCTTATCCTTTCACAGCTGGATGTATACTGTAGTAGTGGCGTAACCTACGAGTGTCTCCGGTACATCCAGACGATTCCTAGCGTCTGCCGCCATAACCAGCACCCATACCTTGCAGCATAGGCATACCCATACCAGGCCCTTCTTGAGGGCTCCTCATACCAGGAGTACCTTCAGGGCTTCTCACTCCACCACCAGGCATCATCATCATGCCTGGAGGCGCAAAGCCCGGTGGAACACCAGGGATGTGGTTGGGGTTGTTGAAGAAGCCTGGAGGAGGTGGCCCGTGAGCCCCAAAACCTGGCGGCATGGCCATACCAGGTGGGAAACCAGGAGGTGGACCTTGCATGCCAGCATTTTGCTGTGGAGGACCCTGCGAACTAGGCTGCTGGAAAATGTTGGGCATGTTTGCAAAGCCAGGTGGGTGACGAACGTTAGGGTTGAAACCAGGAGGTGGCATGCGGTCACCGGGACCAGGAGGTGGAGGGCCGCCAGCCATGTATGGAAAGTTAGGTGGGAAATCTTGAGGTGCAGCAGGTCCAGCATTGGCCATCTGCTGTGCTGCACTTTGGCGACGCGGCTGAGGAGGGCCGTTCGGATAGCTGCGCTGAGCTTGTTGCAAGACGATTGAAGGATCTTCGATGAAGCCAGGAGGAGCACGAGGACGGCCTTGATCCATATTTTGAAGGTGCTGGTTGCCACGGAACAATTGCTCTTCGATGGACTCAGTAGGCCGAGGAGCTTGTGGCTTGGGAGCAATAGTCTGCGTTTGCGTCTTGGGAGGCTGATCAAGGAAGAGCTGGAAGGGTTCTGGTTCATGTTGGTTGCGCGGCGGAGGTGGAGCTCTATTGGCGTTCTTGGCCTGGATCAAGTTGAGCAAAAACTCCGAATCCTTGTTCAACGAATTGGGCTTGCGCGAATGCTGTTGGTTGAAGCTCTCAGGGTTGGGACCATTGCGAGGCGGTTGGTCAAGGAAGATGTTCTGCATTTGTTGAGGCAGTTGAGAAGCGAGATTGCCTGATCTCATAGATGCAGGATCCGGCGAGGTGACATTACTGGTGGGCCGGCTGAACTGGGGAGGAGGTGGCAAGAATGAATCGGAAGCGAAGCCAGATTGTGGTCGAGGAGATTGAGTGGATGCAGGAGCCTTGTCGAACATGGCCGCCAGAGCGTCTTGAGGCGCTTGAATGCCGAAACCAGGCGGAGGGCCAGTGGGAGGACCTCTTCCATCCTGCTCTCTAACAGGCGAGTCAATGCCAGAGTGTGATGTCCCTCTGCGAAGGCCAGCCATGATCCTCAGGAAGCCAGCCTTGTCTTCATTCGACTCAAGAGGCGCAGGACTGGCAGCGGCTTCTTCTTGGACAGGACGAGCCTCCTCTTTGGGGGCGAACATGGACGCGAAGCGCGAGGACTTGGCCTTGGCTCCAGCTGGCGCTTTGGTTGTCCGTGTGTCGACAGGACTTTCGAGTCTCTTGCTCTCTCCCCAGTTTCCAAAAATGCTCTTGTCAAAGCCTGGAGCATCCGTCACAAGCGGGGTCTGCGGCTTGGAGTGTGCCGGCGTTGACTTGACCGGTGTAGCAACCTCATCGGCGAATGTGTCTTGCTTGGTCTCGGCAGAGGGAGCGTTGGAAGCCTTCATGCGTTCCTTCCACTGCTCAAAATCTTCCTGTGTATGCATCTGATTCTTGTTCTCCTTCTCCAGAGGCTCATCCATCCACTCGGGCTCCTTCTCGGGAGCTTCTTGTCGCTCAGTACGTGCCTTGTCTCGCCAGCCGCCACGTTGACTGGGTCTTTCACGCTCGCGCTCGCGTTCGCGCTCACGTTCGCGATCACGGTCGTTGTTGTCGCGAGACCAGCGTTGATCGAAGCGCTGACCGAAGCCATTTCCATTGCCCTCACGCGGTTGGCGTGGTGTAAATCTAGGCTCGGAAGCAAGAGCGTCATCGTCGTCTTGTTGTTGTTGTTGTTGTTTGGAAGAACGCCAGTCCCTGCCGTTACCAGTTTTGTTGGTTTCTCTGTCGCGGAAAAAGCGCGAGCGCTGACCAGCTACAGGCGACTCTTGTTCTTGCTCGCGCTCTTCGAGCTTGTTGATGTTTCGAGAGGATGCGAACGAGGTTTTTGGTGGACCGAGAACTATGTCGTCTGCTTTGTGTGTAAGTGACTGCCGAGTGCGAACGAATCGAGTGACGTACCAGGCTGCTGAGCAGAACGCGATGTGTGTCTTGTCTGTAATAATGAAGGTCTCTGTGATGAAAAGTTGCCCATGGGCGTAGGTTCTTCGGGTCGTTGGCTCTGATTGCGCGGCTTGCGGCCAGCATTTTCTGGTTGCGATTGTTGACTGCCTCTTTTTGTTTGGTTGAGCAGACGTTCTTGGTGAGGAGGCGGTCAAAGGAGGGGCTTACTCTATCCACTCATCGATCGAGGGCAGTTCATCTGGTTTGCGCACCAAGGGCGATTCACGAAGAGCTTTCAATTGCTCTATCGTGTAGCGCGCACCCTCCATGGCCATGTTGCTACCGAGCTGAGGGGCAGCGGCTGGAAGAAGTGACGAGCGCGGGTGGGGAAGAAAAGGCTTCGTAGATAAGTAAGGTTATGCGCGAGCTCAGACTTGGAATGCGATGTCGAATTGGATCTTGTTAGCGTTGAATCGTGGATAATTTGAGGTGGGTTGAGAGTGTAGAGATGTGTCTTGTCGCCCAAACGGCGTTCGGACGGTCGGCCAGAAACGTCAGGTGCTTCGCTTTGTGCCCTGACAGATCGATCCGGGCCAGAGTAATGTCGAGTGAGGGTGATGTTGAGATTGAAGATGATGCGTGAGACTGAGGTTCGAGTAGGGGCAACAGGGATTATGAAAATGAATATTCGTGCTTTGTGATTGCGACTTGTCAAACAGGAGAATGTTGTGTGCTTTCGCTGTCTGTCGCTCCACTGCCTTCTCCACATCTGACTTGCTCACCACTTCCCTCGATCATTCGTGGCAATACATCACTCTTTTGCTATCGTTTCACGTCATCAAAGTCATGTTATGTGCGCTTGTAGATTTGCAGGGGAGAAAGTCAACGACCAGCATGATCCGAGGAGAGCACATCTTGTGTAGCTCGCCATGTGCCTCCCATGTGGCTTCCTGTAATGAGCAAACATTTATCCTTTTAGCTGATTGACTGCACAAATGCTTCGGCTAGATAGAGGAAAAGAACTCTACAACTGTTCAGAGGCCCATCAGCCATGCAACGGTAGGTTGATTGAAGGACATGATATTATAGTAATTGTTAGTGCAAACAATTGTAATCTGTGCGTTACTGCAGTGGCAGACTTGAGCGACATCACGAACATCTGAGTCGAGTGAAGGCCATGGTCGAAAGTGAAGACAGTCGTTTGATCGCAATAACCAGAATTCTCAAATCCTCCAAACCTTTCTTTCTTTCTCCTTCCTCCAACGCACAGCAACAAAGTCAACTTGACGACCAACATCAAGCACCACCAACTGCTTTTGCCCTGCGCCTCCACCCGAGTGTCCCCAACAAGCACGCCGTAGCCTTAAGCAAGCGAAAGCGTTGCGCGATGGAACACTCTGCCACCTCTTCTTCGCGCGCTGGCTCGCCTCGCGGCAGCAGCAACGACAACTCCTCTCCGCGCGAGAAGCGCAAACTCGAGGTCTTCGTGACCGAGTCTGGCGAGACGTGGGAGTTCGAACGACCCGTCAAGAAGTCCCGTTCGTCCGGGCAATACGCTGGCAGTAACACCAGCACCGCCATCGCCGCCTCGGGGTCGCCTCCCCGTAACCAAAGGCCTACCTTCTCAGCAACCTCGCCGGCTCGCAGTAAGCGGTCTCGCGACCCGTCGGAGGATGATTTCGACGCTCAGCTCCCCTCGCCCAAGAGGCAGATGACTTCTTCGGTCACTGACCTCGGCGACCATGCAGCTGCCCTTCGCAGGGCTCGCTGGCTAAGCACCTCCCGTCCCAGGAGGCAGGGGGCTGCAGCAAGTAGGTCTCGTTCTCCTCCACAGAACGACCTATTCGGTCTCTTGGACGCGGCCTCTGGCACCAGCCAGAGTGCCGGCCCTGCAGAGTCCGAGGAGTTGCCCGAACTCCCGGACTACGAGAGTGATGAAGAGTTTCCTGTCGGCCAGCATGCCGTCAACAACCTGGAGCAAGTGGCACCGTTCCAGGAGTCTGCCATGACCTTTCCTCCCGCCAGTTACTTCCAGGAGGGTCAGGAGTCGGAGATGCCTGTGGTGGCATCAATTGAGACCGATCCGGATACGGAATCCCAGATCGGCTCGAGTCACTACCAGGTGTCCGAGACTGTGGTGGGCAGCGAGTACGTTTCTGTTGCAGGCAATAGAGCGTACGAAGCTGCCTCAACCACCAGACCTGTTGTCTGGTCATCTCTGGACCCCCGACTGGCCTCTATCAGTCGCTCTCCGAGTCCGGTGACGCGATACAAGCTCGCTCGTGCCAACAGCAGCGGCAGCGAAAGCGATGACGACAGCCCCGGCCTGCTTCGAAGCAGGTTCGCTGGGTTCGCACAAGCTGCCGCAACGGTTGTTTGCCGTTCCGAGGCACAGCAGCAGCAGCAGCAATCGGCGAGGGAGCCTGGAAATACCAGTACCTCAGCCAGCAATCCCGGCCCCGTCACAGCCGTGGACACGGTCAATACCACCATCTCTACCAAGGAAGACCGGATTCTGTCGTCAATCAAGGAGTCCGACATCGAATTCGTAGAGAGCAACGAGATTGACACAGCTCTTTCACCTGTCAAAGAGCTTCACCACAACCACCCTACAACTTCACCGGTCGAAGAGCTTTCGCCGTCAGTAGCACAGTCACCTACATCTCCGTCCACGACTATGCCTGCAGAAATCATCGACGAACCATCACAGCAACTTTTGTCGGAATTGGCAGCTTACATTGACGATGAACGAAATTTGTTCAAAGAAGAAGTGAAGGTGGAGGAACCCTTTGAAGTGAAGCTTGACGAAAGCAGCGCCAAGAGTCATGCCAACGCTGCAAGCATCCAAGCCTCGGTCAAACACTCGCCCATCGCGTCTTCGCGCGTCTCCAACCACCACCAATTTATTCCCGCTCCTTTTCCACCAAACTTTACTGAAGACGAAATACAACACATGATGGCCGTTCACGCGGCCGATGGAGGCCCCAGTGATGAGGAAATCGAAGTCTTGCGCATCCTAATGGAAGGGCTGGAAGATCGAATGGAAATTGATGGCGAAGTGAGCATCGAACAATTCAACTCTGCGCAAAACGATATTCGCGAGAGGCTTCGACGCGAACGCGACGCAGAAGTCAGAAAAGCTACAGTTTTGAAGGAAGCGCGTCACAAGTATGAAATTGATCGCAAGCATTTTGACGAGGCACCCGACACCGAGCCTGCCGATGGAATCGCATCTGATGAAGACAATGACGAAGATTTTACCCTCCTTCTTGCAGCGGACGATCTTCAGACGCAGAGAGATCGTGTCCAAGCTGCACTACAACACTGGACCTCGTGTTGGCCGGATCCATCAAGCCTCCCCTCCGGACACTGGCAGCAGGAAACGCGCAATTTCGCAATCAACCAAATAAACGCTACAAACCCTATTGAGAAGAGTTACTGGGCTAATCGCGGCATTCAAGCCGATTGTTATGCCAAAGGAGAAATCAGACCTGGCAAACTTCTCAATCTTCACATCCGACTCACCCTTATTGACTGGAAGAGAAGCATTACTACCTCGGAGGAAGAATCTGCCGCGTTCGCTGATCAAGTCAGTCAAATCCAATTGACCGAGGATGATCAAGAAGCTCCGCTGAGAGCCAAACTTGCTCGCTTTCTCTCCGAATTACCTCCCGATCTGGATCAAAAAGTCACCGATATCCTCAACATTACCAATCCTGGCAGAGCAATTGTCAAGTCTGCCGAGGGCAATGATTTGACACGCAGAGACTTTGCGACTCTCCTACATTCAGCAAACTACCGCACTGGCGAGCCTGAAGGATGGCTTAACGACGAAATCATCAACGGCTTCTTCACTGCTATGTGCAATGCCATGAACGACAAGGCCGGCCACACCAAGGGCAAAGTGCCACCTTATGCATCTTATATAACAGGATGGTACTCTTCAGTCACCAAGAAGGGGATCACCGCCATCGAGAGATGGTCTCGCCGCAAGGGAATCAAGGGAGACAAGCTCTTGCAATGCAAGCGCATTTTCTTCCCTGTCAATCCTGGCAACCACTGGTCTCTGCTTGTCATTTGTCCAGACATTCACACCATCGAGTATCTCGACAGTCTCGATTATGGCAACTCGGACTTCCGCAAGAGCACCAAATACATCAACTTGGGTCGTGAATGGCTCAGGATGGAGCTCGGCAATCAATATGTCGAATCTGAGTGGAAGGCACTCGATCGCCGCAGCTCGATTCAGAACAACGGCTCTGATTGCGGCGTTTTCACCTGCTTAAACGGCTTTGCATCTGCCTTAGAGCTCAAGAACCCAACCAAGGAGTTTGGGCCTGAGCAGATTCCGTACGCTAGACGCGCCATGGTGTCCATGTTCAATCTTGGAGGTTTCAACAAGCATTTTGAGCTCTGAGGTATGGTTCTTTGCGTGTTCCGAACTGACATGCTTGCTGATCAGATGAAAGACTTGACTTGGCACCACAAAAACAATTCACGCCGAATCCTCTGCTTTTAAGCAGCTGGTTGCATGACCGCAGAAACAAGTTGTCGTCGCAGCTCGGCGTCTTCTTCAACAGACGTATGAAGAGTGAAGCTCAATCAACAAGAATCAGTCAAATTGGTGACGGCTTATTTGTCAGGTCAATCTCCAAATATGCTGCAGCTCTCGTAGTCTGCGGTCTTCGGATATAAAATGGCACAAACACACGAAACATTCTGCCACGGGGACCGCAGGCTGCTCTTTTTCACAAATGAACACTCACACCACACCAAGAAGCACACAACAACAGACAACATGGTGGCTTCCAACTATATCAAAATGGTATGACATGGCTGATTTGCGCGAATCATTGCAAGATGCTAACATGGTTTGCAGAAAGATCAAACAAACGACAAAGCATTACCGACAGCATGAAAGCGGAGAGAGAAGGAAGGAAAGCATTCAGACAGCATGATGGAATTTGGCGCGTATGATACCCTTTGTTTCAGAGATCAGGGCAGGGAAGAAAGCATGAAGCGGAGTTTGGGTGGTTGCATTTTAGGGGGGGGCTGCATCAAGGACTTTTTCAAGTGCTGAAATGTCCGGTTCTACGAGAAGGGAAAGGGGCATGAGTATACGCAATGAAGACAAGGCATCCAAAGAAGCTGCAGACAATCCAAAAAGGTCAAATGCAAAGAGCGTGCCAAATTAGGAAGGCATTCTGGGAGGGGATGCAAGGGGAGGCTTTCACATGCCGAGCTTTGACCAATGACGTCTTTGGGTCATGCTCAGGCGGGCAGATGAGCAAAAACACCAAGGCAGACACTCGATCCATCTTTGCTGCTCACCAACATGAAGTGTCATGTCGTCCACAAGCCACTATATCCGCCAGATCTTGCACCATAGCGAGCCACCACCGCCGGTCAAGGCCCGCTTTTTCTACACCTCTCCGCTCGCCATAGACGATCCGCTGTCACCTTTGCCGCCTGCCGCTCAGACGGCTCAGACGACGTATGCCAAATTACCACCCCGACCATTCTCCGACTATGACCACATTGCTCTCGACAAGGCGTGGCACGACCTCCGACACAAACTCCTGAAATACAACGAAGAGCGAGGCGAGAAGCCAAAGCCGCATCCGCTCCCCGAGCCAACCACTAGACAAGAGAAGGGAAAGCAGACAGAACCGGGTACATCTCCCACTGCTCGTCGTCCTGCATCTGCTAGTGATGCCTCGACTACAAGTTCCACACCTCCCGACACCTACGAAGCACCAGCTGTCCCACCCGAGGCCGAAGCTCACGATACTACCGGCACGCCCTTCATCCGCGCTCCTTCATCACGACAAGTCAACCGCCTGCCAACCAGACCCCAGCCTCATCTGGAAGACAGCTACCAATGGGACGATCCATCAGACACACCCAAGCAGCTGGCCAAGCCACGTGCCGATCCCAAGGCTCCATCTGCCAAGATAGCTGTTGGTGTATCTCGACTACATCATGTCTCCATGCCAGATCTCAACCTGGAACCGATATACTGGCGTCCCGTCAATGATGTCTCTCCTGTCGTGCGTGCCACTTGGTTCTACAAGGACACGATGCTTCCCGTCGAACCACCTGTTGCCAACATGCTTGAAGCAGGCTACACCGAGCTGCAGCCATGGACCGAGACGTGGAGTGATGAGCTGAATAGTGCTGTTGAAGTTGGTGCTGCTGGTGAGGTCAAGATTCTACACAAACTCTGGCCTGATCTTCTCAAGAGAGTTGAGAGCAGACCGTCCACTGCCAGAACAGAAATGGCCAGTATCAACTCTGTCGGCTTTGATGATGAGCCGGCAACTGCAGAAAAGGAGCGCGAACATGCCGTCGAAGCTGCTTGTGACATCATCGACATCGCTGCAGGCGTTGATGGGGCTGACAACAAAGCTTCTGGTGCGTCAACCTACTCTTCTGGCGGAGGTCTGCCCAGATGGTATCCTACGGCTGGTGTTATCTACGGAAACGCAACCGATGCATATATCCTCAAACCCAACTTGCAGCCATCAGCCTACTACGGTCGTCGTCCACTGGCCAATTACATCCGTAAAGGCCGCAAACTTGGCATAGCTGTCGTCCGTGGATTTGATCAAGCAGCATACGATCGTTTGTATCCGACAAAAAAGACTCCAACTGCAGCAAAAGCCGAGGAAGGTGTGTCAACTTCTCAGTCGGGCGCACCTCCCAATCAAAGGCAAAAGTCTGATCCTGCTCTTGCCCATGCCGAGCGTCCTCGAGTCACTGAATTGATCCTTGTGATTCACGGCATTGGTCAAAAACTCTCTGAGCGTATGGAGAGCTTCCACTTTACACACGCGATAAATGCATTTCGACGAGAAGTTGGTGTTGAGTTAGGAACAGAAGGTGTCAAGTCTCGTCTGCGGAGGGATGTGGGAGGATGCATGGTGTTGCCCGTCAACTGGAGGCAGTCTCTTTCCTTCGAAGATGGCCAAAGGGACATTCCTGATGATCCAGCATTGAACGACTTTGGCTTGAAAGATATCACACCAGAGACTCTGCCATCTGTACGCAACATTGTCTCGGATGTCATGCTGGATGTGCCATACTATCTGTCACATCACCGGCCCAAGATGATTGCCGCTGTCATTTCCGAGGCCAACCGCATATACAAGCTATGGTGTCTGAACAATCCCGGTTTCAACAAATACGGACGCGTGCACATCATCGCCCACTCGCTCGGCAGTGTCATGGCCGTCGACATCCTCTCCAAGCAACCAACCTCAATTCCTCCAGAGCTCTCGGACCCCACCACGGTCGACTTGCCTTCTTCACCACCTCTCGACCACTTCCTCTTCAACACTTCCAACCTCTTCCTCTGCGGCTCCCCGGCCGGTTTCTTCCTCCTTCTCAAACGCGCCTCCCTGATGCCACGACTTGGCAGACAAAAACCCGGCGCCAATCTCTCTTCCATCCGCAAACCCATCTGCGGGTCCCGCGGCACCTACGGCTGTCTCGCAATCGACAACATCTACAACATCATCAACCCCTATGATCCTGTGTCTTACCGTCTAAACGCAACCGTCGATGCCTCGTACGCCTCTTCGCTAAAAACGGCATCAGTGCCCACGGCAACATCCTCATGGTTCTCATCATCCTCTTGGTTCTCTCCCTCTTCCCCTTCCTCCTCAAAACAAGAACACCTGCCCCGCCTCCCCTCAAACGTCGAACTGGAAACGCACAACTTCTCCCGCGAAGAAATTGCAGAACAACGCATGTTGTTGCTCAACGACAATGGCCAGATTGATTTTTTCCTCAAATACGGCGGTGGCCCGTTGGAGATTCAGTATTTGACCATGTTGGGAGCGCATAGCAGTTATTGGACGCTCAGAGATTTCGTGCGCTTGATTGTCGTCGAGTGTGGGAGGGGCCTCGGGAGGGAGGGGACGGTTGGTGGGATGAGGGCTGTCAAGAAAAAGATGCAGTTGGGTGCTTGATTTTTTTTTTTTTTTTGGATTGGATCTGAAGGG